>JAAAKG020137700.1:0-12838 GCA_010014905.2 Druon quercuslanigerum
TGGCAATACTTGCTGCGGTAGGTCTGCTTACTCACGGCAGGCCTGTCAATACTTGCTGCGATAGGCCTGCTTACGAAGGACAGACATGTCAATACTTTCTGCGGCAGGCCTGCTTACCCACGGCAGGCCTGTCAATACTTGCTGCGGTAGGTCTGCTTACCCACGGCAGGCCTGTCAATACTTGCTGCGGCAGGCCTGTCAATACTTGCTACGGTAGGTCTGCTTACCCACGGCAGGCCTGTCAATACTTGCTGCGGTAGGTCTGCTTACCAGCGGTAGACCTGCTACCAACGTCAGGCCTGTCAATACTTGCTGCGGCAGGCCTGCTTACCCACGGCAGGCCTGGCAATACTTGCTGCGGCAGGCCTGCTTACCCACGGCAGGCCTGGCAATACTTGCTGCGGTAGGTCTGCTTACTCACGGCAGGCCTGTCAATACTTGCTGCGATAGGCCTGCTTACGAACGACAGACATGTCAATACTTTCTGCGGCAGGCCTGCTTACCCACGGCATTCCTAGCAATACTTGCTGCGGCAGACCTGCAAATACTTACTGCGGCAGGATCGCCTGTCTGCCCCAATCATCCCGCTTTCCAACTTTTTTTTTTTACAAATTTCTGATTTATTTTTTAAGAATCATAAACAAAAATTGAAGACATGAGAAAAAAATATGCTTGGAAGGAGATTTTTTTTAAATTCTTGATGAAACTCGTCGACAGAGAAGAAATCTCTAAGGATTAAATAGAGAAACTAAAAAAGAGGAATTTTCATATTTTATTTAAAATAAAAAACAGTTGAATTTATCATAAAAAAATAAAATGTCAATAAAATAGTAGATGTTTTAACGAAGAATTATTTTATATTCAAGGAAAAAAAGTTCACCAAATTGTTTCGTTTTCAAAAAAATAAATAAATTTTCAAAAAACCATAGAAAATAATTTTCAATTAAAATGATTCAACTTTAACAACAACATAAAATGAATTGTTAACTTAAACAGAATATTTTCCACCAAGAAGACTGATTTTCTTCTTCTTTATTTTCAATCGAATAGTTGAATTTCCAAGCCTAAAAGATTTAAATTTTAAATAACAAACAATTAAGTTCATTAAAAACACAAAATTTCAACAAAATAGTTGTTTGTTTAACGACAAAAAAAAAGAATTTTCAACCAAGAACCAAATAGTTAAATTTTCTACCGCAATAATTTAATTACCAACCGATAAGGATTTTAATTTTAAATAAAAAATAGTTAAATGCATAAAAAAGTTGACATTTTAAAGAAATAGCTGATTTTTTTACCCAAAACGTATTTTACAGTCAAGAAAGAAAAAAATTACAACAATTGAATTACAATTTAAATTGAATGAAATTACAATTGAATTTTTAATCCATCTTTAATTTTTTAAAATTTCAAATCAAAACCACTTGAATTCATCGCAAAAACACGAATTTTCAACTGAAACAAAAATTCTAATTTTGAACCAAATCTTTTAATTTTCTACCAAAAATGAGGTCAATTTGCTGTAATTGACCTAGAATTTAGTAACATTCACCTTGATTTTACATTTATATTACGGTCACTTGAAGGTAATTCGCAAAACCTCTTGATTGAAGTATACATTGACCTATAGAATTTGACTTTAAATTAACCTAATTGACCTAACTTCTTCAATTTTCTTAAATTCCACTTGATCTGCCCTTAAATAAATAGTAGAGCTTAGATTCGGCTAAATAATTATTCAATTATTTTTATTATATGCGCCTTGAACTTAGGTTATTTTACTGGGACTGACATAGAATTCAGTCACATTTACGTATTTTCTTTAATTTTAGCAGTTAAATTTTCAATTGTTAAAAATGAAAGAAAAAGGAAAATTGAACCTTCAATTCCTAAAAATTCGATTTTCAATGTTCCTGAATGTTAAGCTATTTCTTTGACTCCATATTTACCTGGTTGACCTAAATTTAGTTAAAGTTACATTAATTGTAAAATCAGCCATTTTTAAATCTCTAATTAAAAAAGCCCTTTCTGCCGTGAAAAGCACACTAGACTATTTAAGAAAACAAAAACCTGTTTTACTCATCAGTTATATTTGATTTTAGTTGATCTGACCTAGAATAAAAAATTTAACTTAGATTTGGTTCAATCTTTAATTTACTTTAAATTCGCATTAAGCTTAGGTCAACTTACTGAATTTGGCCTAGAATTCAGTCATATTCACCTTAAAGTTACTTTTAATTCAGCTTCACTTCAAGGTCATTCATAAGACCTCTTTATTGAATTCTTATTGACCTAGACGACTTGAAATTGATCTGATTGACTTAACTTCAATTGAAGTTGCATTGATTTAAAATTTGACCTAAATGAACCCTTGAAAGTGAATTGATCCTAGCAATTTATATTGCTTAGTATTAAATTTTCTTTGGATATATTGACTGCAACTAAACTAATAAGGGCTAATTTTAAAGCAGCTTCAACTATAGTTAGGTCGTTTCGAAAAATTGCGAGTCGAAATTTATGGTCAATGTGAGTTCAATCAAGACATTTTGTAATTACCTTGAAGTGAAACTAATATAAACACAAAATCAAAGTCAATACGAATGAATTATAGGTCAATTTCAGTAAATAGACCTAAGTTTATGGAAAAATTGAGGAAAACTAAGGATTGACTTAGACGAATCTAAGGTCCATTTTTTTTATCATGGTCAGATCCAGTAAAACTGAAGAAAGTTCAGAAATAAAGGAATCATTAGAACTCGATTTTTTCGCAAACTGGTCGCCATCGGCAAATCATTTTTTGAAAAATGAATAGTCATCCGATGGATTCTCTGTGGGCAATTTTAAGAGAACAAACAAACACTCTAACTCTGACCATCTCCTTGTAAGATTGACTCTCTTCATTCTGTGGATTGATCATAAGAGGCAAATGAGAAGACAATACCTAATTGCCCAATTTCCGGCCTTGGTGCAAAATGCGTGATTCCAATCAAGCGAGACAGTTTCTTCGAGCAAGGCTAAGAGAAGTGAACCTGTGGGAACCCTAATCTGTATCCAATCGATTCTTGATACGGTCCTGCACCTGAAAACTTGGATTCAGCTGGTCCGTTCGCGAACACTGTTGCCAGACGCACTTCTCCAGGAGAGGCGATGTCCTTTTTTGCCTGATTCATCTCTTATATATAAATATACATCTATACAACTTAAGGACCAACCTACACAAAGATGGAAGCTATTCGTCAGTCATTCTAAAAGATCAAGTAAAGGATGGAACGTTGAGGAAATCGGAACATGTGTCGATGACCGGTCCATACAATACAGCATTCCATTTTTACAGCGAAGAAGGAATTTAAGCAAATTTATTAGTTTCTCCAGTTTGATTCTTAAGCCTAGATATAGGGAGCGAAATCAACAAAATTCATCAAGATGATACTAAAATGTTGGCGATAGTACAAACCTAAAAAAGGATGGGAAGTTAAGGAAATCACAGCATGTGTTCATTTCCTGTTTTCCATTAAGAAAGCCAATTCGAATGTTATCAAAGATATTTAGAATGAGTTTTAGGGTAGAAACATCTTCTACAAACATCTAGGGTACAAACACTTTAAAAAATTGAAGAAATAACAAAATGTCATTAGCACATGTTGCGATTTCTTTAACTTATCATCCTTCTCTTCATCTAGGAAAAATAATTCGGATGTTATCAAGGATGTTTAGAATGATGTTTCGAGTACAAAAACCAAGTAGAGGATGGATATTCAACAAAGCTAATGTAATCAGACACATCTTGCGATTTCTCAACTTTGCATTCTTTATTTGATAAACGTTTCGAATCATGTTTTAGAATCAGATTGACAAGGGTAAAAACATTAAGTATGGAAAGTTAAAGAAACAGCAACATCTGCACAGCAAACTTGAATGTATCGTTATTGCTACAATGGTATCAATTTGATGCACAAATCTCTACCAAAGTAATGAAGCAAAAGACTGTTACATTCCTGGATCATTTTGCTGCAGATAAAATTGACACCTTCAGATTTAGGATGCAATGTCATTCAAACATGTTGTAATTTCTTTAACTTAGGAAAGCCAATCCGGATGTGTTTAAAGACGTTTTAATGTAATCAACATATGCTGTGATTTCTGTAACTTTCATTCTTTTACTTGATCGTTGTGACCTGGTCAACACCTCAAAATCTTGATTCCAAAACATTCTAAATTTGCTTCTGCTCTAAACAAACTCATACTTCAAATTCCATGTAGGTAATTTATGATGTGTAAAATTATACCATTTGTATTGTATTGTACAACCGTTGTGTCCTTTATCAAACGCAGTTAATTCCACGATGAGCCTTAAAACGAGTTTCTCGTTTCGAAGCAACACCAAAATATGTCCGGTCGACGGGGAGCAACTTCTTGCTTTATGGCGACATGGATATTTCACGGGATATTTATATCAACTGCACCCTGCCAGGGAGTTATGAAGTGCCAGTCTAACATTGATTGATACTAGCACGTTCTACATGGAGAGAGACAATTAGATTTCTTGGTACCAGAATAACTCACAATCACGACTGAGAAGATAACTTTCTTTTCAAAATCTGTCCGGAGGCGGACTGGACTTCATCAATCCTATAGAAGTCTGGAAAACCGTAAACTTTTAAGAATTTCATAGAACTTACAAGGAAAGATCATCTAAGATGTTACAAGAACACATTTTCAATTTCTGAAAAGTAACAGGAATACAATTTCCCGGAAAAATGATCAAAAGTAACAGGAATACCAATTTCCGGAAACATCTAAGAAGCTACTTGGATACTGTTTTCCAGGGAATGTCTAAAAGTGACAGGAATAGAGAATCTTCATAGACCAGTTTGCTGCGATATCGCAGCAGTCTGAGGAATAGGAGCCACGAACCAACAACCAGAGGGTGAGGTAAGTGGAGAGACAAAACGGGAGCAAGGTTCAGAGAGAAGCTGGAACTCATGGCTGGAAGCGAGGAGTCCTCGCGTAGATGTAACAAGAATAAGAATACGAAGAAGAAGAAAAGGAAGAACAAGAGGACAGGATGGAGCGAAAGGGCCGAACGTCAGAGTCTGCGGAATAGAAGACGAAAAAGAGAGGAGGGAGAAGAAAAAAATGAATAAGAAAAGGTGCATTACGCCAAAAGGCAAGTAGAAGGAAAGAACGCAAGGTGAGGAGAAAAAATCGGATAGCCACCGTATTTGAACCCTCAACCGTACGTGACTCATTTGAGAAATTTAAAATAGTATTCTAGCATACCTTTTTTAGAAAGAGGATTACTAATATGCATTAGTGTTGTATTTTTAAAAATAGTAACGAAATAGATGCGGCGTAAAAGTTTTATTAGTGGCTTGAGCCCGAGGCCTGGTGCACGCAAGCAGAATTTTTTATCCTGAAGAGAAGAAAATTAAAATGAATAGGAAGGTCTAAGTACTTTAAGTTATGGGTAAATGGAAAACTAGACTTCCTGGAAAGAAAATAAAAATGATAAAAAACAGAATCCCGGAGGTAATCAGATATGATGAAAGGTAGCCAAGAGGTTAACTATTCGTAGAATTACAAAACTAAAAGAAAAAACCAATTATTGAAAACGAATTTTGGTTATTGCTCGGAGAATGAGCGATGATCATTGAAACGATTAACGCCTTTAAAGAAATATTTGATTTCGATTCCACTGATAGGGTCTGGGGCACGCATAGAGAATTTGTTATCCGAAGGTTTCGAGAATTAGAATGAATTGGACGGTCTGTGTACTCTAAGTTATGGGCAACTAGAAGACTAGACTTCCTGAACAGATAATAAAAGAGATAAAAGACCAGGATCGAGTAAAAAAAAATCTGATATGGTGGAAGGTAGCCAAAAGGTTTACTCTTGGTAGGATTGCAAAAGAAAAGTCAGATACAAATTGGAGAAGGGGAATCTTAGTCATTACTCGGAGAATGAGCGATGATCCTTGAAAGGAAGATGTGCAACGGATTTTTCTGAAAGGATCATGAGATGACACTTTCATTAATGTCTTTAAAGAAATATTTCATTCTAATTCCAGTGGCATTTTAGAGAGTGAAAAAAGAGTTGAAGTTCGCGTATCCCCGATAGTTATCTTCTTGCTCTAAACTGGAATTACTGAAGTTTCTAACCAGTAGTCTTATTACCAGTCTTCTTTTTCCTAGCTCATCAACTGGTTTTTAAACTCGAGCTCGTGTCACGCGAAGCTGAGGAAAGAGGATTTGTATTTTCTTACTTAGGAACCATTCTCATCTCTCCTTGGGAATCATTCGTATCTCCATCTTGGGATGATTAATGTTGCAAAAAGATAGATATCAAATTCTAGGAATACACATGCGTTGATTATTGGATAATCTATCTTGAATTACAGTTTCTATAAACTAAGTGGTGACTTTCACCTGCCTTTGAAGCAGGTGCTTTGACTATTGGCTGGTGGAATCGACTGGATCTGAAACTTTGGTTCATCATCCGGTCTTGAATCCAGACATGTCAGGATATCTGCAGGGAGAGCAATAACTTATAGGCGTATCAGATAACGAAATGGAGGGACAAGATCTTGCCTTGCAATTGCGAATCGATTGATCTAAGAGATGACTTCAGCATAACTTTAGTTGTCTTTTCAAGACATGTAGTCTTAAAGAGGCTACAAATTGATACCTCCATGTTAAAAGCACCTTTCTCAGAATGTACTGCCGTCAAAGGTACAAAGACACGTAGCGGAAATTATCGTTTAGGTCGACTTTTCCATTGTCAGGAACAGGAGTATAGCCCTAACCCGGAAATTCACTTACTCATCTTTTTATTTTAAAAGGCAGTAAACGTCTATATTGTCCTCTAAAAAAAAGAACTACTTTCCCTTTTTTGAGTTGGTCCCTCGTTTTAATATTCACAAGCACTAGAAAAATAATTAGTAGATAATACCAACTTGATTAGTGTACTATTTTTAATTATTTTGAACTGACATTTAATTCCTTTGAATTCTTTGTTTCCTCGGAATTCCTGACATTCTTTCAATTTCCTAAATTCCTTGGCATGCTCTGAAATCCTTCTTTTTTCAGAATTCTCAAAAATCCGTATAGTTTTCTGAATTCCCTTATTCCTCTAAGCTGCTCGACTTAAAAGAATTCTCTGAAATCCCGAAAATGCTCCTGAATTCTCTAATCTCTACAAGTTCTTTAACTTCAATAAATTCTTTGAAAAAAAACCTGATTTTTCGGGAATACCTAAATTTCTTAAATTCAATAAATCCCTTGAGTTTCTTTAAGATCCTTGTTTTTCAAAATAGTCAGAAATCGTTGAATTCCTTGGAAATTTTTTAATTCCATTAATTCTCTACATTTCTGGAATTCCTTGAATTCGGGAATTCCTTAATTTCTTTAAATTGCATGATTTCTGCAACTTTCTTGAAGTCCTCCAATATCTTGGATACTCTGGATTTCTTGAATACACCAAATTTCTTCAATTCTATGAGTTTCTGAATAACTACGATTCCCTGAAAAACCTGCAATTCTCAAAAATCCGTGTTTTCTCTCCCTTTCTTGAATTTGCCAATTACCTTAATTTCTCTAGACGCCTTGATTTCTCTGAATTCCTTTAAATCTTCTGAATTTCTTTTATTCTTCAATTCCCTTTTTTGAATTTACACAAGTCTTTGAGTTCCCTAAAATTTTTGAATGTCATAAAATCCTTAAATTCCTTGAATTCCCTGAATGACTTAGCAATTTTTTAATTTCTGGCACTTTTCTAAATTCTCTATATAACTTCCATTTTTTTCATTCTCTAAATTTCTTAACTTATCTAAATTCCTTGAATTTCCAATTTCAAAGCAAAGTGGTTTTTTATTTAACGAAAAGTGGTCGTTCTAGAATCTAGACGTAAAGAGGTTTTTCTAACGTGGAGGTATCAAAATCAAGAAGCAAATGAGTTAAGCAAACAGAGTAACAAAGAGACCTCCCGGACTTGGAAGCTCTCCAATTATCAGTCTAGGGAGAGTTAGAGATTTGGTAACAATTAAGGATTCAACGTTTCGAGATATTGGACATTCCTGTGAACTCCTGGACAGTCCAACAGAAGTTTCTTTTAATATGGAGAAATCGAAAGCAAGAATGAATTAAGTTCAGCAAATAGTGTAGCAGACACCTTCAGGAAAGTTGACAATTTTATAACATTAAAGGATTCAGATAATGCAGATACTGGGCAATTCTGGGCCATCGTGAGAGAGGGTTCAAATGTATCGAAATCAAGAATAAATTGAGTTTATCAAACAGAGTAACAAAGAAGCCTTCAGGATTTGGAAGCTCGCCAATTTCCAGGTCTCCAAGGAGAGTTGGCGATTTGATAACTGTAAATGATTCAGCGGTTGGAGATCCTGGTCAACCCTGCGAAATCCTGGGCCACACGGAAGTTTTTTTTTAACATGAAGGTATCGAAATCAAGAATGAATTACGTTCAGCGACTCGTTCAGCAAAGAGAGTAATGGAGAGACCTTCAGGATTTGAAAGCTCTCCAGTTAGGCCCGTCACTAAGGAGAATTGACGATTCGATAACAATAAAGGATTCAGCGTTTGGAGATCGTGGTTAATCCTGGGCCACTCCCCCAGAAGCTTTTGTTAACATGGAGATACCGTAATCAAGAGTGAATCGAGGTCAGCAAGCAGAGTAACAAAGAGACTTCAAGATTTGGAAGCTCTCCAATTTCCAGGTCTCCAAGGAGAGTTGGCGATTTGATAACTGTAAAATGTAAAGGATTCAGTGGTTGATGTTCCTGGACAATCCTGGGCGAGTCCGAGCATAATCAAGAGCCACTGTGCGAGTGAGCGTGCTATAATCGCTCCGCGTGTAATATGTGATCGGTAGGAGGACACACACAAGAGTCGGTGGTTGGCTGGTTCGTGGTGAGTGAGCGCACGTCCTGAACTGGTGCTGGTGCCGATGTCAATGACACTGCGACGTTGCAGCTGCCATGCCGCACACATAAGTCAACCCACACAATAATCCGGGGCGCCCCTTCCTTGGCGCTGCAACTCGTACATGCACACCCACACATGTAGAAAAACATGTGGTTGAGCTGTCTCGTGCTACCCGTTCTGACGTAGAAAAGGGATGATTGTGTGGGTGTGGGCTCTACCTGTCTGTGGGGGCAGAAGTCAAATATTCCCATTGCTCGGCCGCTGACACACCACTGCCCATAACCCTCGTCGCCTCCAAGAGAATAAATCCCAGAGGAGATAAGAGTGCACTTGGGCTCCCTGGAATTTGATGATCCAAATTTCACTTTCCGACTTTTCGCCTAAAATGTCTTTTCATCTCAAATTTCCAATCAGGTGCAGGAAGGATTTGAATCAGAGATTCAAATCAGATGTTGTTCCCAATGTAAATGTGACATGGCGCGGGTGCGAGGATGAAGTAATGACTTTTGTTTTTTATTCACCGGACACTGCTCGACAAACTAAAATTAAATGCGCCTAATTTCTCGAGAGATGACATCAGAGATTGTACCCTCTAAGTCCCCTCGTAATTCCCCGCTATCAGTTCTCTTGTTCCCCGTCCTGGGTATCAAAGGCGCCTTAATCAAGTCAACGGAGACCTTTGACCTGTAGTATCACTAAAGAGATGCGAAAGGGCCTCATCATAAATTCTAGAGTGACGTCAAATTCCTGCGCAGCCTATAAAGACGGGGTGCCTGAAAAATATCATGATAAAGTCTGGAACGAATCGTTGACATTAATGCGGTTGCGCAAAACAGTCTTAAGGTGGATAAGCGGTCGTTTTTGAAACTGCTAGGGGAACCGAGAGTCCGGAAGCCAATTAGTGTAAGTCACCGAAAAAGCGATCAAGGGCTAAATCCGTAAAATCGAGAAGCTTTTTTGACCTGAACCGAGGGGCATAAGGAAACTTGAGTTTTAGGATCCACTTTCCCTAACATCACTCATTTTTTTTTAAATATCATAAATTCCCTACTGAAGTTTACTGGATGACACTTAATTTGCCAAAACACTATTTCTCTCAAATTTTAAACATTCAACTGGTTAAAATTAATGAAAACAGAAAACTTAATTTTCAACAGTTGATGATTGATGATAATTCATTAATGGACCAGAACTTGTCAGTGAACCGAGCAGTGAACCTAGTTCATGAAATTGTCAGCAGTTTTAAATTTAGAGGAGAGAGACATTCAAGCTAGTCAGTCATCAAGGATGATATAGAAACAAGATTTTTTGTGCGAATAGAAAACCCGATTTTCGGGTAGTCTGTTTAAATTAACTGGAAAGTGACATGGGACCATAATAACTTTCTATCTCGCAGACACGGAATGGCCTTGACCGAACCAACAAAGAAGTCTCGTCGTAGAACTCGTAAATCCAACTGGTTCGAAGAACATTTTGGCTAACATGAGAAGATCCTTGTGAATTAAATAAAAAATTTGTCAAGCTAGGTGCAATACCTACGATAACTCGGTTGGAAAGATGGCTCAATGAACAGGTTCCAAAGCTTATCAAATTGTATGATATGATTCGAACTTTTTGAAGAGGATTTATCACACCACAAGTTGAAAAAAATGCAGCCCATTCAGCAATTTCTGGTGAAATAAGGGTGCTATCGCGAAAAGCGGAGAACCTGCCCCGGAGCGAGAAGTTAAGCAGGTTCAACCTGACAAGTATTGAATATGACACTTGAGTTGCTTCCTCCGATGAGAGCTAAACGAGCAGTTATTTGGCCTCTGCGTAACTCTCGGTCTCTTGAAACCAAGAAGCGATTATACATTTCGATATTTGTGATTAATGACGTTGAAAAATCATTAGCTGATCTGGAACGTGGGCAGTTATGTCCTTATCGTGAGGTTGTTGAACTTCGAGAATTTTTAATGGGACCGTCCAAAAAATTAATATTCCAATTTAAGAGGACAAGAGGAAAAATCTCTTTTAAAAAAAAAAATGCGCTCATGGTAGGAAAGTCATCTTTTTTCGTTGAAAATAAACTTTTTCGTTTGAAAATGCAAGTTTCCTTGAAAAAAATCTTCTTTTTGACTTGTTTCCTCGCTTTGTTTCTTCGATTCTTGAAATAAATTGCGTGACTATATAACTAAGTGCAGAAATTTTAATTTTCATTCTTCTCCTTACAATTTATCGTCAATATCACGCACTTGCCTTCAATTCTGAGAAGGACGTTGAACACCTGCTCTTTTCGAAACTCGGTACAAACTCGCTACAATTTAAAACATAAAAAAGCCTGAAAATTTAAATTTTATTTCATATTTCTCTTCCGTTTTGGCTTTCTGACAAAGTAACTCAGTGAAGAAATAAATGTCTGAGAACGTGGGTGAGCGAAACTTTGAAAACGAAGGTTCGATACGCCTGACCGTTCGCATAAATCAGGGGATACAAATAAATTTTCCCGTTCTGCTTTCCGGAAAGTTGAGAGCAGTTAATTTTTCAAACTGTGGGAAAACGATGAAAGGGAAGAGTTATTCCAAGTAGGTAAATCGTTTAGCTTCCGATTGGTATTCTTCACTCAATATTCTGACTGATTTTAAACATCTGGTTTGTAGATCAGGATTTTTTACTTGGCGGGTGAAAAAGCAGATAAAGAGGTGGAAATCAAATTTAAAATCATATTTAACGTTCAATCAAGTTAAAGTGCAGAATTCCTTAAAATAAAATGTTCCTATTGTAATTTGAAGCAAGATCAGAAATTTTCATAAAAAAGAGGGGAAAAAATGAGAAGGCAATTAATCTAATTCCCTTCCTTCTCTTTTTTCTTTTTTTCGCCTTTTTTTTATTATCCTACCACAATGAAAAACCAGTTATAAAAAATAATCACCAACATTTCGGCACCCCTTATCAGGTCGAAAAAAAATCGAGCAGGCAGGAACAGCAACGAAACTACGATGGTTTCGTTACTGTTCCCGCCTGATCGATTTTTTGTTGCCTTGATAACTGTGCTGTATGAGTGCCGAAATGCTGAAATTGTCAGGGAATTTGTAACCACAATTTGAACAGATACCCTGTTATCAAAAAACATTTGTAAAAACTAATCACCAACGTTTCGGCACACATACAGCACCTTTCTCAAGGCAACAAAAAATCGATCAGGCGGGAACAGCAACGAAACCAATCGTGGTTTCGTTGTTGTTCCTGCCTGCTCGATTTTTTTTCGACTTGGTAAGGGGTGCCGAAATGTTGGTGATTATTTTTTATAACTTGTTTCGTAAAAAATAATCACCAACATTTCGGCACCCCTTACCAAGTCGAAAAAAAATCGAGTACTTTTAACAAAAAATGAAAAAGTTTCATTTTCAGTTAGCAGTAGTTATATTTCAACAAAAAATATTGCAATTTGTAAATAAAAAAACATTTAATGTGAACGAAAAAGGGACTTTCAAGATCAGTTAAATTTTCCACAGAGAAAAATTTTTTAGTCAAGAGAGAGAGAGAGAGTGAGAGAGAACTGTAAACAAAGTGTTAAATTTTAGAGCAAAAAAAATTTATTTTTGGTTAAGAAAATTAATTTTCAACAAAAAGAACGAATTTTCAACAAAATACAAAAATTTGCAACTAAAAGCGATCAATGTTGAACCAAAAACAGATTAGTTAAATTTTCAGTTAAAAAAGGTATTCTAACAAAATAAAAACAATTTTCAACAAAATAGTTAAATAAAGTAAAAAAGGAATTTCTATATTTTTTATGGTGGATCTGAACCTAGTTTGTTGATCTGGGTGGGTTGTAAATGTTCTAGAGTTCCCAACTGCTATCCTTCTATCAATGTTCTCACTGATTTTGGGAGTCTATTTAATTAATAATTATTTTATCA
>JAAAKG020137701.1:0-12837 GCA_010014905.2 Druon quercuslanigerum
ATTATAAATAATTTATTAATCAATTACTTCAAATTTAATAAACTAATTTCTTTAATAATTATCTTTGCCTAAGTATTTAGGCAAATTTATATCATTTAAGATACACCGCACGGTTATATTCATTTAAACAATAAATATTAATAGTCTTCGATTGCAATACTGTTTATAATTAATTAAAATTTTTTAATTATTAAATTATTTTCTTATCTTATATCCCCCTACTCCCTTTATTATAATATTTATATAAGTATATTATTTATATATACACACAGTATTTAATATAATTGTATTATTTTAATTATTAAACAAAATTTATTTTAAATTGAAAAAATATAATTTATTTTATATTTTATTAAAAAGATATACTGCACTTAACATTAATTTTCAAAAATTAACAATTTTATATATGTAAATGAGTTTAAAAAAATTTAAATTAAAGTTTAAAAACTAATAAAGCAGGATGAATTTGTAACAAAATATTTGTTTTTTAACCAAATAATAAAATTTGAAAATAAAAGAGATGTATCTGCAATTAAAAATACAGTCGTAGACTTGAACCAACAAGAAGAAATATTACATCATTTTAAATGCTAAATTAAAAAAGAAAATGAAGAAAACGAGAAGTTTTTCTGGAAAAAAAGGGAATTCAAAAAATGAAAAATGCATGGAAATTGATGATTGACTATGATCCCTGTAAACGTTGTAAGCCATTTTTCTCAGTGAACGGGGCTTTTGATTCATAAGTATTTTTTCCTCATTATATAGTGTAATGACATCATAAAAAACTTTTTGATCTAAAATAAAAATCTAATCCAATAACGCCTTCCTTCTATTATTATTGATAGTATTTACTTCTCGATTTACTCTTAATGCAGTGCTTATTAACTAATATAATGCTTTACTAATTTAATATTTTTCTCTTTTTCCATCAATTGACCGTTGCAATACTTATTACATTTTTGTAAAAGTCTGATGAAAATAAAAACTAAAATGGAATGCACAGTTGTCTTTTTGCGAGCTGTATAGGTTCGACCAATCTACTATTGCGTTCAATCGATTATTATCGATGTAGCGATATTTCTAATCTTCCGAGCCAATTAAGCAACGATTGTCGATATCGTACGCAGGATCAATCGGCCTGCGTGTTGCGATACAAAACCATCGGATATAAAGAAGAAGGGTCTACTGATTGCCGCTTAATCAGGGTCTTTAATCAGTTTAAAAAAAAAACCAGGCACGGGACTTGTATAATAGCCTTTAAACGATATACGTGTAATTTCGCGAAACAGGTAAATGTTAGATAGGAAAAAGAAAAGACAAGATCAGTACTGTGTTTATTCATTGTAAGTTCCCTCAATTATAAATAATCACAGCAACTGAAAAAGGGTAATGAATAAAGTATTTTGGTAATAACGGATAATTGGAAAGATTTTTTATGAATTTATAAAGACTTTCGATAAATAAAATATAAATCTTCCTCATAACCTTTCATGCAAGCTAGATAATACAAAATGATAATTATTTAAAATATATTATTCTATAAAAGTCATTTATAAGAAGAAGGTTTTCTATAATCTACATCCTATAGGACCGAAAACATACGTATATATAGAAAGCCGAATGACCCTCTTAGACGAAAAAGGTGTGGATTCCGGGACAGCGAAGGTACGTGGGTTAGCGTTTCCAGGTGGCACTTTACAATTATATTTGTCACGTATTTATGTAAATTATTTTATTTTTGGAAAATTATAAGTGCAATTATATTTAGATAATTATTTTTTTAATAACAAATTTGTTAAATACTATCGAACAAAAATTTGAAAACGGCTTTTGCCTGGAACGGAAGAAAAAAACACAAATGTGCAAACAAATACATTTAAATAAACAATTTTGACCTAAATTATTATTGCTTTACTTGAGCTTGAGTTTCTCTTTTAAACTTTTTTGCAGTTGGAATATGTAAATTAAATAAAAGTTGTACGCATTCCAGAAAAATTTATAAAGATATTAAAAAAAAATTCTCAGTTTAAAATTAAATGCTGAAATTGACACAGAAAAAAAGTTTTGAATTAAAATTTTCGTTCTTGTTTGAGGGCAAAAAATGGACACAGAAAAAATTCAAGCCTATTTTTTGCCTTAAAACACAAACTAAAATTCTCATTCAAATAATGAAAGAATAAAAAAGGGCTAAAATTAAGGTACCAAAAAAAGCAGTAATAAAAAAAAACTTTTTTCAGTGCAGATAGTTTTTTTTGTCGAAGTCGGTTGCAGCATAATTTAAAAATTTTTTGATAATGAACTAGGATAATTATAAATGTATTTGATACTTATTTCACACGAATTCAATTCATTTTTTTTTTATTTTGAAATTTGATATTTAAAGTACAACGGTGCAGAAAATTTACATATTTATGGTCAATAAGGGTAATTAAACCAAGGTTTTCTAGTCTGAATATATACACTAGTCAAATCTGTACCTTTTTACTGAACAAATTAAAGAAAAAATTTTATTTATTGACTTGTTCAATTTTTTTAAAATGCACATACCGAATTTTTACACCTATAAAATTATATCCTTTTATACTACCACTATTTGTAAATAATCTTATGCAAATTTCTTACTTCTTTTTTAAGGAAAATAATCATTTTTCTTACTAATTTGTTTATAATTATTATACTTATGTATCAAAATTTGTAAAAATTACGCCACTACCTTCGTCGGTACAATGAAATGGAATCAGTGACATAGCCGGGTAGGAAAGGCTGATCAGAAAGTACGTTACTACTTACAGGAAAAAATCAGATTTATTTAAGACGTAAAATTTATAAATATTTAAAGATGACAACTTCACAAATAAGGTCATTAAATAACATAAAAAATATTCTTATTGGAGAATCTTCTAATTTTTAAACAAACTTTTGAATTGAGTTATTTTCAACGCTCTAAGTTTAAATGGACAATTTAAAAAATCGTTTAGAAAATTAAAGGTTCAAAATATTTAAAATTATTTAAGTTTAAACGGCGAAAAGAACAGCGTTTTTTTTATAGAAATCGTATTTTTTAGTGAAAAAATCTATCCAATTACTTTGAGTTTTACTTGATTTTACATATTATGATACTAATTTTACTCGAAATGATATTAATTATATATTTCTCATGTTTTTCATTTTTATAATTGTAATTATAAATTATAGATTTAAATGTGCCAATCTAAAACAGTTTAATTTTTAAGGCCTAAAAACTGAAAATTGTTTTGCTTCAAAAGTTTAATTTCGAAAATAATTGATTTAAAATTTCTGAATTTTCGGTGATTTTGAATTTGAAATTACATAATGTTGCAGTAGTAAATTCAAATATTAAAATTTCAGAACACTCAGATATCTTTTAAAATTGAAAATTTTCAAATTAAAAGACTTGATAGTATTATAGTTTTTAGTGTAAAGAATTTTTAATTAGGAAATTTAAAAATTAACTGCCTCCAGAATACATTAAAAGCAATGCAAAATTAGGAGTATAAGTTATCAAAAGCAAGCCTTAAATTAAATATTATATCTAATTCAAATTAAATTTTAGAACCAGGTATTGAAAGTTGAATTTTTTTAAATTGTGCAATTCCAAACACTGGAATTGTGTACTTATGGCATTCTTGTTTGTTTATCTTTGTTTTACACGAATTGAATTAGAAATAATAGAATTTGCATTCCTTCAAAATTTGAATGAATCCACTCTAAAAATCCTGACCTGGAAATATTTCATTTTCGAAGTTCTCAAATTGTCCTATCTCCGAAATTTTAATTTTAAATAATTAAATTCTGTGATTCTTTAATCTCAAAAAATTGTACAACGTTGAACGTTCTGAATCAGAAATGATAAAATTATCACTTCTTCCTGATAAAAATGTCTAACTTAAAAATTTTAGTATGCAATTTTTCAATTTTCTTAGCCTCTGTTAACAAAATTTCAAATTTCAAACACTTTTCGTTTCAAATTAACCAGTTTTATACAGATTTGAATGTTTTTAAATAAAAATTGTTTAATAATTTTTTCTAAATACAACATGCTTTTAATTCTAACTTATTAATTATTGTTTACATAATTTTCTAAACGTAATATTTAACCATTTTCTTAAAAAAAGATGTTTAAAAAGTTTATATTTTTAATGTTAGATGTCCCTATTTGAAACGAAAATCCTGTGAGTTTTGGGGTCCGGATCAGGACAACTACCAGCAAGTCACATTTGCGTTAATTCATGTTTGTGACAACTCACCTTTGCGAAAAGTCACAATTTGATACGTCTCACTCGAAAAAATTTAATGACCGGAAGGAATGGCAGAAAATGAGCAACTCATATTGCGGCCAGTGACATTCCGGCAATTCTAATTTTGAAAATTTAGAATTCCACAAAAAATTATCAAAAATTCAGTAATTCGCCCTTACGGTACGTCACATTGTGGAATCTCTCATCCAAAAAAATGTGGAACAAACAACAAATTATAAAAAAGTATGGGGGGGGGGGCTTAAATTTTTTTTGTGTTTAGTACAGCAATGTCTTTTCAGCCCCCGTGGGACGTTGAAAACGACATAATGTCACTTGCCCCTTTTTGGCTAATTTTCTTGTGGACTTCAAATTTGTGGAAATGAAAATTACCGCAATGTGACGACAGCCGTTCATTTTTTCAATGGTTCAAGCGACCGAAAATTAAAATAGCGAATATTAGGATACCGAAATTTATTAATTTTAAGAACAGCTAATTTTCCGAATGATTAATTGACCGAAAACCATTTTAACGAATGATTATTTGACCGAAAATTATTTCAACGAATGTCGAATTATTCAAAAATTGTTTAAGCGAAGATTCATTTTTCCGGAAGTACATTTTACTGAAAGTTCAAATTTCCGAAGGCCTAATTTTGCCAAGGTTAAATTTACCGAAAAATTAGTTTAGCGATAGGTGAGATATCCGAAAATCAGTTAAGCAAAGGTTCAAGTTTTCGACACTTTCAAAAATGATTTATTTGCATTCATATATATATATATATGACTTTGGAGCTACTTATTAAGAAAATATTAAAAAAGCTTTCAAAATTTTGATCATGTTTTCTATTACCATTAAATTCTCTTTTATTCAACTTCGTTTCCTTTTAAAAACAATCCTTATTGATAAAAAAAGTTACTTGTTCATTTAATCAATTAATAATGTGTTTAACATTCATGTTTAAACTTTGCATCTATATAGGCAGTGTAAATAGCAATTTTTTATTACAAAATTTAGGATAGATTTTCTAAATGTTGTCAGTACTTTCATATCATTTTTTTTTTTGAAATCAAAACATACTAACGATTTCAACAGATAAATCAGTTATTTTTAATTTATTAATTTTTTTTTATTTCACTGATTAAAGTAGAAAGATATATTTACACAGCATCATTTTAGCTAAATTTTATTTATTTAATTTTATCAATAATACTTTTTGCAGGTAAAGTTTTCACCAAAATAGGGAAATAAATTCTTCTAAATAAAATAAATGTAAATACTATCTTAAATTACATTTACGACGTTCTACTTTTAAAAAATTTCAGATAAAAATATTGCATTTTCGAAAAAAATGAATTTTAACCAAATAGACATCAAACCAAAAAGATTAATTTTTGTACCGAAAAATACCATTTTTCAATATAATACACATGAACTTGGAACAAAATAGTTCAATGCTCAACTAAAAACGATGTATTTTCAACGAAATAGGATACTTTTAAACTAAAAAAGATAAATTATCAACCAAGAAAGTATTAGTTAAATTTTCAGTTTAAAAAGTTAACTTTCAACAAACAAAAAGACAAGTTTTCATCAAATAGTTAATTCTTCGGTTTTCAACCCAAAGTTTTCAACCCAAAAAAATTATTTTTCAAACCAATATAAAGAATTTTTAAACAAGAAAGATTTTTTAGACAAATGAGAAAAACACTTTAACCAATTAGTTAAACTTTCAAGTCAAAATGGTTAAGTTACAAAATTGTTAAATGTTCAAGTTTAAAAGACGAATTTTTACAGAATAGATGAACGTTCGCCTAAAAAATATCAATATTCAACAAAAACAGAAATATATGAATTTTTAACCAAGGCAATCAATTATTATTTTTCAAGATAAAAAGACTAATTTTCTTTCAAAAAGTTGAATTTTCAACCTAAAAATATTAATTCTTGGCAAAAAGTTTATTAGTAAATATTTCTATTATAGGTATAGGTTAGTATTATTTTTATTAGAATTATTATTTTTATTTTTATTGGGCAGTAACCATCTTAAGCCTGGGAAAATATTTTAAATTTTTATAATAATAATACTAACCTTTATTTTTTCTTTCTCTGTGCGTATCCTTTAACTAAATTGGTCATTTTTCTTTAAAGTAAATTAATGTATATTAACTATATAAGATTTTTGTCACTCATTTTTTTGAATTTTTATTGTTTTTATCCCTTTCATCAACTTGATACGCATTATAAATGTTTTATTTTTTGTTAAACATCTATCTAAATGTAAATAAACAATTTGTAAATTTTCGGATATTTGTACCTTCTGTTAAATGACTTTCGGATCACTCTCCTATCGCTAAACTGATTTTTCGTTAATCTGAACCTCCGCAAAATTAGGCCTTCTGAAATTTTAACTTTCAATAAAATCGACTTTCGGAAACATGAATCTTCGCTAAAACTATTTTCGAATAATTTAACATTCGTTGAAATGTTTTTCGGACAATTAATTACTCGGAAACTTAGTTTTCTTTAAAATAAATTTTGGTAACCTGATATTCGCTATTTTAATTTTCGGTTGTTTGAACCGTCGGAAAAATGACTGGCTGTTCAATGCGACTTGGCTGGCATGACTGAACTCCATTGCAGAATTATTTCCTGCTTTAATCATTAGTAATAAAAGCACCTAAA
Organism: Druon quercuslanigerum; assembly: GCA_010014905.2. Lineage (NCBI taxonomy): Eukaryota > Metazoa > Arthropoda > Insecta > Hymenoptera > Cynipidae > Druon > Druon quercuslanigerum. The sequence continues at coordinate 6,943 of JAAAKG020137701.1, forward strand.
AATAATTTCTGGTAACTTTTTATAAAATACTTTTAAAGAAAAAAAAGTCTCTAAATAAAAGATGAAATTAACAATAAATTTAATACTTGCATGATGATTCATTCTGATAAAGTAGATATTTCGGGTTTCAATCGTGTACAAAACTACGAATTTTGCCGACGTTTCGTGAACATTGCAGTTTAACTTTTCAGGGCTGACCTGAAACTGAGGTGTCAGGTTATGTTGTTCTTATGTATACTCTTTACGATGCCTACGATTGGCCAGAGCTCCCGGATTTTTTAAATAAGACTTGGTTGGCCAATCAGGTGCGTCCTATCTCCATGGTGGGGGGCTCTGGCCAATCGCAGGCATCGTAAAGAGTATACATAAGAACAGCATAACCTGATACCTCAGGTCAGCCCTGAAGAAGTGAACTGCAATGTTCACGAAACGTCGGAAAAATTCGTAGTTTTGTACACGATTGAAACCCGAAATATCTACTTTATCAAAAGAAGAAATTGATTAAAAAAATCAAAATCCTGCCTCTGAAACTTCTGTCTTGACTACTTCCATTTAAGCCTATACCCCACCGCCCGATTCTCATTTCAAAACTGATAACTCTTGTTTTTCCTCCAACATCAGACGCCTCTCTTGTAGATGCTGCACGTATAGACATCTAGAGTATAGACTCTCGGCAATTCACCAGATTACGATTAAATATTGATGGCGTCTGCTGATACAGATTAATGTACGTTCACTGGCTCCTCGATCTACGCTCTGGCCCGTGGGAGCGTTATTTGTCTCTTGTCGTACGTCCCTCAGTCTCTCAGAACGAGTCAAGAGAGATAGAGAGATAATACAAGAGGATGGAGCAAAATGAAAAGGTAAGATGGAAGCTTGTACTATAAGTCCATGGGAAGGAGACAGAATGGGTAAAACAAGAGAAAATAGACAAAGGTGCCTGTACCAAGGACTGAAGTGAGAAGCAAATAAAGGGGCAGGGGGTAAGGGCAAAAGAGGAAAGATTTCTGATTGCCACCTCGGACGCATGGATTGTCGGATCCTCTTATCTGCTTCTTTGCTTCCCTTTATCTCTTCTTCCTCTCTTTTCATCTCTCCTTCGTTTCATCTCATGCCCTGACTTACCTACCGAGTTTCGGTTATGATGAACGGTGTCGCTGGGGGGAGGCATTTATCCCGAGATAGCGTCCTGGGGGAATCTATTAACCCTCTAGATGGATGCGAGCTTATTTACTCGTACGCTCAAAGTGATAATATAGCGAATTATTATTTATTAGATATATTGAATTATTATTATTTGAGAATGTCAAAGATATGGGGCTTACTCGAGAGGCTTTGGAAGAGAGGTGTATTAATGTACATTTGTCTGAATAACAATTTGCCTAAATTTATTTTTTTTTTAGAATCAATCAGTTAAAAAGATTTTTTATGATTTTAAATGATTTTTAAAGACTTATAACCATTTTTAAAGATATTTAGAAATTTCTAAATATTTAAAATATTTCTGATTTAGTACAATACATTTTCGAAGAGTTATCGTTAGGAATAGCAGATAATTTTGCAAGCAATTAGAATACTGAATTTCAACCGGTATTTCTGTTAAATTTTCTTCTAAATCAGAAGTAAAATCGCTTTCCAAAATTTTCGTGGCAAAGTGAAAATTATAATACTTTACGGGAATTTCATGTACCAAAGTCTAAATTCCCTGTTCCAAAAACACATTTTATTTCTTTCTCAAATTTTTCTGTTCCAAGTCAAAATTATATACTAATTTAATTTTTATTAAAGTCGATTTAGAATTATTGCATTAAATTTGGAGTTATTACATTAAATTAACTAAAATTAAATTTTCATGCGTAAAAAAAGGAATTTTTAAATTCGAGCAAAATCTAATTTGGAAGAAGTTATTATTAATTTCTGAAAAAATCAGACTTTAAACAGTGATTGTTTTAGTAATTTTCTTTTTAATGAGTCAAAATTTTAATTAATTTAGTAAATTCCGTACAAAAAGTCACAATTGAATTTATTTCTAAAATTTCAGAAATTTACCTACTCTTCCTTCTCCAACATTTGGGAGAGGGAAGTTTCAAATTGTGACTAATTCTGACTTGGAACTGGGATTTTTTTTAATTTCCTAGAACTAAATCTGTACTGCCAGCTTTTTCAAGAAATAATTATACTAATTTACAACATTATCTATTATAGTTAAAAAATATAGTACTTCCATTTCCTAAAATTTTTAACAAGGAAGCTTTAAACTCTGGTAAAAAATGAACTTTCAAACTTAAACAAATTTTTATTTGGAACAAAAGTTTTTCAAAATATTTCAAATTTTAACTTGGAACAGGGATTTGTTTGTAAATTCCCTTCTTAAAAATCATAATTAAAATTATTTTACTAAATTCCCTATACCAAGACAAAATTAAACAAATTAAAAAAAATGCTCTAAATCAGGATTATATTTATTTACAAAATTGTCTAATATAATTCAGAAATATATAGCCTCCCTTTTTCTGAAATTTGGAAGTTTCAAAATCTCAAATTTGGAAGTTTCAAAATGTGAAAAATTCCGATTTGGAACAGAGAATATTTCCTTAAATTCCCTTTTTATGAATCAAGATTCAAATTATTTTAAAAAATTCCATAACAATTAATATTTTTTTCAGAATTCACTGTTCTAAGTCAGAAGTAAATTTATTTACAAATCTGTCTGATATAAATCAGAAATTAAGTAACTCCCTATTTCCGAAAATTTTCTGTTCCAAAGTAAAAATAATAATTCCTTACGGAAATTCGCCGTTCCAAGTTACAATAGCATTTATTTACAAATTTTTCTATTGTTACTAGAAATGTGGTAAGTTCATTTTTCCAAATATTTGAAAATTTAAGTTTCAAATTGGGAAATAACCCAATCAAATTCAGTTACTAAATTAATTCACAACAAAAAAGATGAGCCTTAAAAAAAAGATAGTTAAATCTTTAATAATAATAAATGAAATTTTAATAAAGAAGACTGATTTTTGAAAAAATACGAATTATTCACAAAATACATTAATTTTTTAAACAAATTTAATTTTTAGCGGATGCTTAAATTATCTACCAAAATAGTTGAATTTTTAACCCAAAATAAAGAATCTTAAAAAGCGAGAGTAGAATTTTCAATAAAAAATTTCTTTTCTCAAAATTGTTGAATTTTCTACAAAGTAGATTTATTCTTAACCACATAATTAGATTTTCTACCGAAAAAGATGAGTTTTTAAGCACGAAGTTGACTATTTAAAAAAAAGATAAAGTTATAACCCAACAGTTGAATTTTCAAGTTAAAAAATAAAATTGTAACAACAAATGAAATAATTATGTTTTCAAATAAAAAAGTAAGCGTTCCCAACAAAAAAGACGAATTTTCAAGAAAAAAGTTCAATATTAGACCAAGGGGCAGCCTTTTAAATTAAATTAATGTATCTCCAAGCAAAAAATGAATTTTTTTACAACGTAGTTCAATTTTCAAAGAAGTCGTTAAATTTTCACCAACAAAAGAACTAATTTTTTACTAAAAAAGATAATTTTTAAAAAAAGGAACAAATTTTTAACAATATAGTTCAATTTTCAATCAAAGAAATGAATTTTCCACCAAAGTGGTCAAATGTGCAATAACAAAAAATAAGATTTTTCAACAAGACAGTTGATTAAAAAAAAAAACTTTTTGAACAAGCATATTATTTTTCTGCAAAAAAATTTGAATAAAAAGATAAATTACCAACTAAAAAAGATACATTTTTAACCAAAATGGAATAGTTCAATTTTTCGTTCGTAAAATTAATTTTCAAAAAAATATTTGAAAACTATTTGGATTGCCTATGTAAATTACTGCGACTACCTGGATTAAAAGTGGATTACTCTAGTTTACTTCAAATTACATGAGCATTACTCCCGAGTATAACTCGAGTACTCTGGTTTACAGGTAGATTTAAGAAGTTTACTTAGAAGTAAACGTGGATTACTCCCGCTTACTTACTTGAACTCTCGTTTACAGTCCAGTGTCAGGGGTTTCCTGCAAATAGTGTTGGACTGAATTCGGGGGATCCAAGCGTAAAAAGTCAGGGCCGCCTATACTGTTTCCAAGTGGGAAACGATGGCATGGAATGCATAATATTGCGCAATATACTCAACCGATCTCGCACTCTCCCTAAAAAATTGTTTGGGCCAGAAGTTCTAGGAAGGTCGAAAACGGGGGGACTGAAATGAGAGTTGGTTTTAATTGATCAAAAAGTAAACTCCGAACCAACAGTGAAGTATGGGCAGATGATTATTCATTGAAGCGTGACTTTGACAAGCGTGGATCTCGCATTATCGAGAATGACGAGTAAGTACTCGATAGCGTCTCTTCTTATTGAACCAAACCTTGTCTTTTTGGCAGAGAAAGGAACCAGGGTGACAGGGTTGAAGCATACCATCTGCGCCTCCATCTGCAGCAGCTGTAGAACAAGACCGACGAAGAAGACGTCTAACACTTCTGCGCCTTGGGCCGTTGCTGTTGCAGCGGCTTCTACGCCTATAGTATGTATGTGCATAAATCACAAAAGGCGTAGCCCAAAGTGACACACTCTCCCTGGCGTTAATAAACGTCCGCTTCTAAATTGTAAATTATCATTGTCGGGGTGTTTCAGTTTATCACCCCCTGCCAGGAGAACAGCAGTCAATGACGGGGTGGATCCAAAAGAATAGGACCAGTCAGTGACAATCACTGAAAAATAATGGTTGGTTGAGACAACAAGCCTTTTATAAGTAAAAATTAGTAGAGATAACTACTTTAATCAGGTCTGGCCCAGATTTTGCTAAACTGATAGAGAATAAGACATTCACAGTATCAAAAAAAGACTTTTTTCTTGTTATCTTGAAAGTCTGGTCTGGTCCAGGCTTGTCGCTGATCAGCTAAATGCATTTATAGCGAAGAATGATTAATGGCTGACCAGCTAATAACTAGTGGCTAACAAGTCAATAACTAGTGAATGACCAACCAATAACGAGTGTCTGACCAAACAATAACTAGTGGATGACCAAACAATAACTAGTGGATGGCCTGTTAATAACTAGTGGCTGACCAAACAATAACTAATAGCTGACCATACGTTCTAGCCTAGGGCTAGCTAAATAAATCGTTACATCGTCAGAAGATTTTTTCAGAGGGGACAGCCCCTAAGTTGAAGTGGCATATATTACAAACTAAAGTAGTTTTCCAAAACTTTTTTTTCAGTGACACAGAAAAGGCCGGTAGAAAGGCGTTCAGCTAGGCAGTTACAAGGGTGACAACGAACGAATCTTTTAGTCATTTAGTCTTTTAGTCTCTTAGTCTTTTTCCACCCGCATTACACCCCATTAGACCGGGAGTCTCCCTTCAGAACCTAAAACACGAGCCTATTTGTTCTAATATGAAACCAATGCTAATGGCGATATATCACGAGTTGTACTCCGTAAGCTCGCGCACCCCCTTGGCTCGATCCCGTGACCCGCGTCACTATGAATCATATCCGAGATGCTAATGTATCAATTTATCTTGGCTCGCCTTATTAAGACTCCTTTTCTTTTTAATGGGTGACGCTCGTAAATGGGAAAACGCTGTATGTCCCTCTTGCTTTTGCCTCGGGCGCCAGAAGATATTTCTTTCGTGGTTTGATCGACGATCGATCCTAAAGAGATGGATGCATGACAATTAAATAATGAAAAGAATATTTTCAGTTTGAGTTCAATAGAAACAATTTGAATAGTCCTTATTATTCAGAATATTTTTTTTTGGAATCTGAAATTATTTATGTTCAAAAATAGAAAGTACTTCTCTGAGCCAGATAGGTATTAACCTATCTGGCTCAGAGAAGTAAAAATGATGTGAAAAAAAAA
>JAAAKG020137702.1:0-12837 GCA_010014905.2 Druon quercuslanigerum
TTTTTGAACTTATTCAATTTGAAATTTTTTAATTGAAAAAAAAAACAATTTTGTAATATTTAGCAATATTTGAATGTTAATTTAAAGTGCACAATAAGAACAAAATATTTAAAACTAAAAAATTTCAACCTGAATTTCCTTCCTTTCTTTAAAAATTAGAATTGTGAAATTCAAACGTTTTGTTATACATACATTTTTTTAAGTGGAATTATTTTTTCAAACTTCTTCCAAATTATCAATTGTTCAAGTAGTTATTCATCAATTAAAATTCAACACTTTCATTTAAAAATTAAAAATTTGACTATATTTGACTATACAAAAATTTGTTCTATATTTAAATTTAGCTCTCTGAAATTTATTTTAAATAATTAAAAATTTTAATGAATTTAAATTTAATTCCTGTATAAATTTTAAATTCCTGTATTTTAGAAAATTCATCTTAATCATTGAAAATTGATCTTTTCGTTGAAAATTATTTTTTTATTATTAAGAATTAATTTTTTTAACTGAAAATGTAAATGGTTAATTTTGTTTGGTCCAAAACTGATCTTTTTCGATAGAAATTTTCATTTCTTGGTTGAAAATTATACCATTTCGCTAATAATTTACTTTCATTTTATCGAAAATTAAGTTTTTTTCTAAAAATTTAATTATTTTATTTTTATTTAAAAATGTAAGGGTTTTTTGTGAAAATTCAACTATTTGTTGAAAATCCATCTTTTTTTGTCAGAAGAATACTCTCATTAGTCGAAACTTTATCTTTTTGGTTAAAAATTAAATTCTGTGGTTGAAAGTTTAATTATTTTTTTGAATATTCTTTTTTTTTGTTGAAAATTTACATTGCTAACGGAAAATGTAAGTAATTTATTTTTGGTAGAAAATTTATATCTTTAGTTAAAATTTCGTAAATTTGGTTAAAAATGAAATTTTTTTAGTTGTAGATTTATCATTTTAGTTGAAAATTCACTTTTATTATTCAATTTTTGTGTGAAAAATCTACCTTTTTAGAAATGTAATCTTTTTTGTTAAATAATGTTCTGTTTTGTAAAAAATCTAACTATTCTATATTCTATTTTTTGTTAAGACTTCATTTATTTGGTTGAAAAAAAATATATTTTTAAAAATTCGTTTTTTACGGAAAATTCATCTGCCCAGTTGAAAATTCCACTATTTGCTTCAAAATTCATATTTTTTGTTAAATATTCATCACTGTGATTAAAAATTAATTTCTTTGGCTAAAAATTCGTTTCTTTTTATTTTTAGTTGAAAACTTATCTTTTTAGTTGAAAACTAATTATTTTTGCTGAAACTTCGTATTTTTTTGTTTAAAATTTACTTTTCGAACTGCAAATATTGGTAATCATTTGATCATTTTTAGTTAAAAATTTATATATTTTATTGAAACTGTATGTTTTTTGGTAGAAAATTCATTTTTTGGCTTTAAAATTTTATTATTTTGTGGAAAATTAATTTTTTCAATTGAAAATTGATCGTTTTAACTGAAAGTTTATTTCTTCTTCTTTGAGAGAAAAAATAATTTGTTAAAAATTTATTTTTTTTGTTTAAACATTTATTTTTTACAATTTTAACTATTCCAATTTGGTTGAAAAATTATCTTTTTTAAATAAAAATTCATGTACTTTTTTGTTGAGAATGACTCTTTTAAAAAAAAATATATATGTTTTTAAAAATTCGCTTTTTAAGGAAAATTCATCACTCTAATGAAAAATGAATTTCTTTGACTAAAATTTTGTTTCTTTTTATTTAGAAATTCATTTTTTTAACTGAAGATGTAACTGTACCATTTTTAGTTAAAAACTTATATTTTTAGTTGAAAATTAATTTATTTTGCTGAAAACTCGTTTTTGTTTGTAAGTCTTTTTTATTTATAATCTTGGTAATCATTTGATCATGTTTAGTTAAAAATTTATATAATTAATTGAAGCTGTATTTTTTGGTAGAAAAATTCATCTTTTGGGTTGAAAATTTAATTATTTTGTAAAAAATTCATTTTTTATTGAAAATTGATCGTTTTAACTGAAAATTTCATTCTTCTTTTTTGGGAGAAAAAATAATTTGTTAAAAATTCATTTTTTTCGTTTAAAAATTTATTTTTTTACAATTTTAACTATTATTATTTTGGTTGGAAATTGATATTTTGTAAATGAAAATTCATGTACTTTTTTGTTGAGAATGAGTCTTTTTTAAAAATATATTTTTAAAAATTCGCTTTTTAAGATATATTCATCACTGTCATTAAAAATTAATTTCTTTGACTGAAATTTCGTTTCCTTTTAGTTAATAATTAATTTTTTTTAAACTGAAGCTCTAATTATTCCATTTTGTATAAAAATTTATATTTTTTCTCGAAAATTTAATTATTTTGCTGAAAACTCGTTTTTTTTGTTTAAAATTTACTTCTCGAACTGCAAATTGCTCTATTCTAGTTTTGGTTTGTAAATATTTTTCTTTATAATCTTGGTAATCTTTTGATAATTTTTAGTTAAAAATTCATATATTTTATTGAAACTGTATGTTTTTTTGGTAGAAAATTCATCTTTTGGGTTTAAAATTTAATTATTTTGTGAAAAACTCATTTTTTTTATTGAAAATTGATCGTTTTAACTGAAAATTTCATTCTTCTTTTTTGGGAGAAAAACCTATTTTGTTGAAAATTCATTTTTTTTCGTTTAAACATTTATTTTTGTACATTTTTAATTATTCTAATTTTGGTTGGAAATTGATATTTTTAAATAAAAATTCATCTACCTTTTTGTTGAGAATGAGTCTTTTTTTTAAAATATATTTTTAAAAATTCGCTTTTTAAGGAAAATTCATTACTGTCATTAAAAATTAATTTGTTTAGTTGAAAATTAGTTTCTTTTTACTTAGAAATTCATTTTTTTAACTGAAGATGTAACTGTACGATTTTTAGTTTTGAAAATTAATTAATTTTGCGGAAAACTCGTTTTTTTTGTAAATCTTTTTTATTTATAATTTTGGTAATCATTTGATCATTTTTAGTTGGAAATTTATATTTTTTATTGAAACTGTATGTTTTTAAGTAGAAAATTCATATTTTGGGTTTAAAATTTTATTATTTTGTGGAAAATTCATTTTTTTCTTGAAAATGGATCGTTTTAACTGAAAATTTAATTCTTCTTTCTTTGGGGGAAAAAATATTTTGCTGGAAATTTATTTTTGTACATTTTTAACTATTCTAGTTTTAGTTGAAAATTCACTTTAATTATTCAATTCTTTTGTGTGTAAAAAAATGTAACTATCCTTTATTCTATTTTTTGTTAAGGCTTCATTTATTTGGTTGAAAAAAATATATTTTAAAAAATTCGCATTTTAAGGAAAATTCATCTACCCGGTTGAAAATTCCACTATTTGCTTCAAAATTCTTAATGGTCATTAAAAATTAATTTCTTTGCCTGAAAATTAGTTTCCTTATAGTTACAAATTAATTTTTTTAATTGATGCTATAATTATTCTATTTTGCTTTAAAATTTATATTTTTTGTCGAAAATTAATTAATTTTGGTGAAAACTTGTTTTTGTTTGTTTAAAATTTACTTCTCGAACTGCAAATTGATCTATTCTAGTTTTGGTTTGAAAATATTTTTTATTTATAATGTTGGTAATCGTAATATTTTGATCATTTTTAGTTAAAAATTTATATATTTTATTGAAACTGTATGTTTTTTGGTAGAAAAGTGATCTTTTGGGTTTAAAATTTAAGTATTTTGTGGAAAATTAAGTTTTTTAAATTGAAAATTGATCGTTTTAACTGAAAATTTATTTCTTCTTTTTTTGGGGGAAAAACTATTTTGTTGAAAATTTATTTTTTTCGTTTAAACTTTTGTTTTTGTACAATTTTAACTATTCTAATTTTGTTTGAAAATTGATCAATTTTAAATGAAAATAAATGTACTTTTTTGTTGAAAATGAGTCTTTTTCGTAAAATTAATCCTTTTGGTTGAAAATTCAACTAACTATTTGGTTCATAATTCATATTTAAAGTTGAAGATTTATCATTTTAGTTGAAAATCATTTTAGTTAGTTTTTGATTTGTGGAAACCCTGAATAAGGGTTTTATATTTTAAATTTAGCGCCCTTTTTAATTTGAAGCGATACATATTCCCGCGAAATTTAAATAATGTAATTATTATTAATAAAGATAGAAAATACTCATGCTCAATCAATAAAAATTTTTTGATTCAAACAAATTTTTATGTATATAGAGAAACCTCCCATCAGTCGATAATGTAACCCACAGTGGATAATCATCTGAAATAAAGAATTTAATTTAATTAGTAGTTAAGGCACTATGCCTGTTCAGAAATTAAAATTAAATTATCTATTCTTTTTTTTTGTTTGTTTTAGCTCTTAATTATTGATTATCCACTGTAGGTTGCATTATCCACTGTAGAATGGTTTCCCCAATAAAAAAAACAACAGTTCTTCTAGTTCAAAAATTATTATTTTCTGAGTGCTGTAATAAAAATTTCAACTGATTTCACAATTTTTTAACGACTCACCCATACAAAATTATCAAGTTAGGAAATCAATAAATAGAGAGCTCTCTTGAAATGATATTTTAAACCCATGTTCCTCAATTTCTATCATTTCACTGATGATGAGATAATGATGATGAAATTCGACCAAAAAAATTTATGCAATTCAGATAAGTTTACTTTCACCTGTTTGATTAAAGTTTAATTTTTTCAATTCATCTGTCAGTGAGCAAATATTTTCTGATCGATCGCCTGTCATTATTTCCTCGCACAAGATTGCAAGAGTCAAGTTCGCGAATTCACTGGACACGAGATCGTTATTCACAGAATTGATTGGTCATTGATTTTTTGCAATAAGGATTATTTCCGCTGACAAGATTTTGCCTTGAGCCAGTTAATCATAATTTTATCTATTTTATCAATTCAGTGCGAGTTTGTATTTTATTTGCCAATTCGGATACAGTGCTTCTCTGTTTTCCAGGATGGCTACTATGGTGGTCCAAAAATGCATTGAATTTTTTTTTTCCTCAGATTTGTATGTATATTGATGGGGAAATTTTTGTATTACATTTTTTTCTGAAAAAAAATCTTCTTCGATCTGCTGGGCATCGAACCACAGAACTTTCGATTGTCAGTTGGATGCTTTACCTTTAAGCTACTAGAGAGACTGGAAAAAGAAGCAATAGAAAACTCAAAGACATTTGTTGGAATCCTTAAAAAATTAAAAAAGAAAACTAATCGTATAGGTTGAAAATTCAACTGTTTTGCAGATATTTTCTTTATTTTTATTAAAAATTAAGTTTGTAATTGAGAAGTTGACTATTCCATTTTTGTGTTAAAGATTCTATTTGGATTAAAATTAATCTCTTTGGTTGAGCATTCAACTAATTTGTTGAAAATTCTTCTAATTTATGAAAAATTCATCAAATTTATAGAAAGGGACTATTTAACTGAAAATGTAACTGTTTGGGTGAAATTATAATTGTGTGATGGAAAATTATTTTTTGGATTGAGAATTCAATTGCTTCAACTGATTTGTAAGAAACGAGTTTGTTTTTATTAAAAATTAGTTTTTTAGAAGGAAAATTGGATTATTCAATTTGTGTTTAAAAATTGATCTTGTTTAGTTTAAAAATTAAATTAAAATTTCTAATATTTGGATGAAAATTATTTCTTTTGTGGTTGAGGATTCAACTGTTTTGTTGAAAATTCATCTATTTTGTTAGAAGAAGATTCTCATCAGTGAAAAATTCGTTTATTTCAGTTAAAAATTTAAATTTTACCTGAAAATTTAACTGGTTTAAAATTTATGTAATTGGTCGAGAATTAGTCATTTTTGGTAGAAAATTAATCTTCTTTGTTGAAAATTCATGTTTGGTTAAAAATTTCTCTAATTTGTTGAAAATTCGTCCTTTATAGTAGAAAATTAATCTGTTCGGTTAAAATTGAACTACTTGGTTGAAAATCTTTTTTGTTAAAATAATTTTTTGGTTTAAAAGTTAAAAAGTTTTTAAAAAGTTTTTAACTTTTCAAGTTTTTAACTTTTTAACTTTTTAAGTTTTTTAAGTTAAAAATAAAAATTTTAGCTGAAAATTTAACTGGTTAAAACTTAGTCGTTTTTGGTAGAAAATCAATCTTCTTCGTTGAAAATTCATGTTAGGTTTGAAATTTCTCTAATTTGTACAAGATTCAAATGTTTTGTAAAAGAGTATTTTGTTTTTATTAAAAATTAGTTTTTCAGAAGGAAAATTGAACTATTAATTTTGTGTTTAAAAATTAAATTACTTGTTTAAAAATGTTTTTCTTATTGATAGTAAATTTTATTTGATGATAATTTGATCATTCCATTTTTTTAGTTAAAAATTCTAATATTTGGATGACAATTATTTTTTTTTGGTTGAGGATTCCACTGTTTTGTTCAAAACTCGTCTAATTTTTATTAAATCCAACTGTTTTTGGTTTCAAATTAAAGAAATTTTTGGTTTCAAGTTTAAGACATTTTTGGTTAAAATAAAATATTAAAATAAAAAAAAATTAAAATAAAATTAAAAAAAATTAAAATTAAACTAAAATAAAAAACAAATCAAATATTAAATTGAATAGTTGGTTAAAAATCTTTGTTAATAAATTTTTTTCGTCTAAAAGTTAAAAAGTTTTTTAAAAGTTTAAAAGTTTAGCTAAAAGTTAATTAATCTTTTGGGTTTAAAATTCATCTAATTCATTAAAAATTCGTTTATTTCAGTCAAAAATTTAAATTTTACCTTAAAATTTAACTGCTTTAAAATTTATGTGATTGGTCGAAAATTAGTCGTTTTTGGTAGAAAATTAATCTTCTTCGTTGAAAATTCATGTTTGGTTTAAAATTTCTCTAATATGTTCAAAAATTTGTCCTTTTTGGTAGAAAATTAATCTATTTGGTTAAAATTGAACTACTTGGTTGAAAATCTTTATTAATAAATTTTTTGGTCTAAAAGTTAAAAAGTTTTTTAAAAGTTTAAAAGTTTAGCTAAAAGTTAAATTATTATTTGGGTTTAAAATTCATCTACTTTATTGAAAATTCGTTTATTTTAGTTAAAATTTTTAATTTTATCTGAAAATTTAACTGCTTTAAAATTTATGTAATTTGTTGATAATTAGTCGTATTTGGTAGAAAATTTTAGCTGAAAATTAATTAATATTTTTGGTTTAAAATTCAACCGGGTTGATGAAAATGCGTTTTTTTATTTGTTTATAATTAATTTTTTACCGAAAGTTTAACTATTTGGGTAAAAGTTTAATTTTTTTCGGGGAAAAATTACTTTTTTGTTTTATTTAAAATTAATTTTTTGAGATACAAATTTAACAATTCCAATATTTGGTTAAAATTTGACTATTCAACTTTTTGGTTCAAACTCGACCTTTTTATTGTTTAAAAAATCCACCATTTGTTTGAAAATTGATGTAACTTCTGAAAAATCCGTCTTTCTTAAATTCAATTAATCGTCTTTATTGCAAATTCAACTATTTTGTTAAAAATGTATGCAATTTTTCGTAAGTTCGTCATTTTTGGTAAAAAAATAATTTTCTTTGTTAAAAATTCCAATATTTGGTTAAAAGTTTGTCTAGTTTCTCGAAAATTCGCCCTTTTTGGTACAAAATTAACCTTCTTGGTTAAAAATTCAACAGTTTAATAACAAATTTATCTAGTTTGTGGAAATTTTTTGTAAAAAATTAATCTTCTGTTTTAAAAGTTTCACTATTTGTTAAAAAATGTATCCAGTTTGTTGACAATTCGTCCTTTTTTGTAAAAAATTAAACATCTTTGTTGAAAATTCATTTTTTTAAATTACAAATTTATTTAGTTTATAAAACATTCTTTTTTTTAAGTTAAAAATTAATCTTCTGTGTTAAAAATGTCAATATTTGGTTAAAAATTTATCTACTTAGTTGAAAATTGATTCTGTTTGGTAAAAAAATTTCTTAAAAGTTTCTTAAAAATTCTTTTTTTTCCGAAAAATTAATTTTCTGTTTTAAAAATTTCAGTATTTGGTAAATTTCAGTATTTGGTTAAAAATTTATCGACTTTGTTGACAATTCGTCCCTTTTGGTAGAAAATTAATCATCTTGGTTGAAAATTCAATTGCTTGATTAAAAATTTATTAAATAAAAATTTCAATATTTGGTTAAAAATTTATCTACTTGGTTGAAAAATATTAGATTTGTTTAGTAAAAAATTAATCTTCTCGATTGAAAATTCAGTTGTTTCATTACAAATTTATTTGGTTTCTTAAAAATTCTTTTTTTTTCGAAAACTTAATCTTCTAATTTAAAAATTTTACTATTTGGTTAAAAAATTCAACGGTTTAATTACAAATTTATTTAGTTCATTGAAAATTCTTTTTTTTATAAAAAATTAATCTTCTGTGTTGAAAATTTATCTACTTGGTTGAAAAATGGTTCTGTTTGGTAAAAAAATTAATATTCTTGATTGAAAGTTCAGTTGTTTCATTGCAAATTTATTTGGTTTGTTGGAAATTCTTTTTTTTCCGAAAAATTAATCTTCTGTTTTAAAAATTTCACCATTTTGTTAAAAATGAATCCAGTTTGTTGACAATTCGTATTTTTGGTAAAAAATTAATCAGCTTGGTTGCAAATTCAGCTGTTTAATTACAAAAGTATTTAGTTTGTGGAATTTTTTTTTTGTGAAAAATTAATCTTCTGTTTTAAAAATTTCACCATTTGTTTAAAAATTTATCTAGTTTGTTGAAAAGTCGCCCTTTTTGGTCAAATATTAATCATCTTGCTAGAAAATTGAACTGTTTAATTACAAAAGTATTTAGTTTGTGGAAAATTCTTTTTTTTGTGAAAAATCAATCTTCTGTATTAAAAATTTCAATATTTGGTTAAAAATTTATCTACTTCATTGAAAATTGATTCTGTTTGGTCAAAAAAATAATCTTCTTGATTGCAAATTCAGTTGTTTCATTAGAAATTTATTTAGTTTGTGGAAAATTCTTTTTTTTTGTGAAAAATTAATCTTCTGTATTAAAAATTTCACGATTTCGTTAAAAATCTCTAGAGTTTGTTGATAATTCGTCCTTTTTGGTCAAAAATTAATTGTCTTAATTAAAAATTCAGTTGTTTTATTACAAATTTATTTAGTTCGTTAAAAATTCTTTTTTTTTTGTGAAAAATTAATCTTCTGTTTTAAAAATTTCAATACTTGGTTAAAAATTTATCTACTTGGTTGAAAATTGGTTCTGTTTGGTCAAAAACTAATCTTCTTGATTAAAAATTCAGTTGTTTCATTACAAATTTATTTGGTTTCTTAAAAATTCTTTTTTTCCAAAAAATTACTCTTCTGTTTTACAATTTTCACTATTTGGTTAAAAATGTAACTAATTTTTTTGAAAATACGTCCTTTTTGGTAAAAAGTTAATCATCTTGGTTCAAAATTTAGCTGTTTAATTACAAAAGTATTTAGTTTGTGGAATTTTTTTTGTGTGAAAAATTAATCTTGTGTGTTCAATATTTCAATATTTGGTTAAAAATTTATCTACTTGGTTCAAAATTGGTTCTGTTTGGTCAAAAAGTAATCTTCTTGATTAAAAATTGAGTTTTTTCATTACAAATTTATTTGGTTTGTTGAAAATTCTTTTATTTCAAAAAACTAATCTTCTGTTTTAAAAATTTCACGATTTGGTTAAAAATTTATCGAGTTTGTTGACCATTCGTCTTTTTTGGTAAAAATCTAATCATCTTCGTTGAAAATTCAACTGTTTAATTATACATTTTTTTAGTTCTTTGAAAATTCTTTTTTTATTGTGAAAATTGTAAAAAAATAATCATCTTGGTTGAAAGTTCAACTGTTTAATTACAAATTTATTTAGTTCTTTGAAAATTCTTTTTTTATTGTGAAAAATTAATCTTGTGTGTTTAAAATTGCAATATTTGGTTAAAAATTTATCTACTTCATTAAAAATTGGTTCTGTTTGATCAAAAATTAATCTTCTTGATTGAAAATTCAGTTTTTTCATTAAAAATTTTTTTGTTTTCTTAAAAATTCTTTTTTTTCAAAAAATTAATCTTCTGTTTTAAAAATTTCACGATTAAAAATCAGAGTTAAAAATGTATATAGTTTTTTAAAAATTCACCCTTTTTGGTACAAAATAAACCTTTTTGGTTAAAAATTCAAATGTTTAATTACAAATTTACTTAGTTCTTTGAAAATTCTTTTTTTATTGTGAAAAATTAATCTTGTGTGTTAAAAATTTCAATATTTGGTTAAAAATTTATCTACTTCATTAAAAATTGGTTCTGTTTGATCAAAAATTAATCTTCTTGATTGAAAATTCAGTTTTTTCATTAAAAATTTTTTTGTTTTCTTAAAAATTCTTTTTTTTCAAAAAATTAATCTTCTGTTTTAAAAATTTCACGATTAAAAATCAGAGTTAAAAATGTATATAGTTTTTTAAAAATTCACCCTTTTTGGTACAAAATAAACCTTTTTGGTTAAAAATTCAAATGTTTAATTACAAATTTACTTAGTTCTTTGAAAATTCTTTTTTTATTGTGAAAAATTAATCTTGTGTGTTAAAAATTTCAATATTTGGTTAAAAATTTATCTACTCGGTTGAAATTCGTTCTTTTTTGTACAAAATTATTCATCTTGGTTGAAAATTCATCTGTTTCAATTTTAAATTTATTTAGTTTGTGGAAAATTCTTTTTTTTAGTGAAACATTAATCTTCTGTGTTAAAAATTTCAATCTTTGGTTAAAAATTTATCTACTTCATTGAAAATTGGCACTGTTTGGTCAAAAATTAATCTTCTTGATTGAAAATTCAGTCGTTTCATTACAAATTTATTTTTTTCCTTAAAAATTCTTTTTTTCCGTAAAATTAAGCTTCTGTTTTAAAAATTTCACTATTTGGTTAAGAATTGATCAAGTTTGTTGACAATTCGTCCTTTTTCGTAAAAAATTATTCATCTTGGTTGAAAATTCATTTGTTTAAATCACAAGTTTATTTAGTTTGTGGAAAATTCTTGTTTTCAGTCAAAAATTAATCTTATGTGTTGAAAATTCCAATATATGATTAAAAATTGATCTAGTTTGTTGAAAATTTTTACTTCTTAGTTAAAAATTAATGTTGTGTGTTAAAAATTCAATCTTTATAGTTCAGACAAATGATTTAAAAAAATTTTTCAATCAGAAAGTTCCATTAAAATCAAAAAAGTAGGACATTCTTTTTTTCGCGCATAAATCTATCATTAAAGCCCTGTATTAGCTTGTATGAATGAAGTCTTTATATTGAACCAGAGCTTAGTTAGCAGAAATTACGACTTCGTATAAGACCGCCCGCGAGAGAGATTCGCAGTTATTTATTATCACATGAATAATGCATAATACATAAGGACAAATAAAAATATCAATGCAGTATGCAGAATTTATTTTTAGACATTGTTATTATTTTAATAATAACTTAAAATAAATCCAGACTAAGTCCTTGTTTTTAATTTTCAGCAAAATACCAGAAGAAAAAATGGATGCTTTTAATACTAATTTAATATTATTTTTGTGAATAGACCAATCAATGTGTCTCGAAGACGCGAACAAATATATTATTTATATAATTATTGTATTTCCAGTATTAAAAAGTTCTTCCTCGTATAAACAAAATAAACAATATATTTTTTAAATTTATAAATCAGTATTGCTAGAACATAAAATGTTATAAAAGATTAATTCTGAACCAAAAATATAATAAACTTTTTAATAACAAACTGATTTTCAACAAAAAAAATATTAATTTTCCAACAAAAGTTGGATTTTTAATGCAAAAGAATTTTCTACCCAAAAAAGAGAAAGTAGACTTAAAAGATAAGAATTGACTTTTCAATAAAATAATTAAATTATTTAAACAAAATAATACAATTTTTAACCAAAAATATTAATTCTGAACAAAAAATAGAATAGTAGACTTTTCATAGAAAAATAATTCACTTTTAACCACAAAAGATGACAACTAAAGAATCAAACTTTTATAAACAGTTAAATTTGCAGTTAGAAATTTAATTTATATAAAAAAAAATTACATTTTTAAAAAAGTTAATGAGTTGGGAACCGAGCAGATAAATTCATTTTCAGCTAAAATTAAGAATCTTCAAAAGTTAAAAAAATAAATTTTTAGCAACAAAAAATAAAATTTTAACTAAAACTATGAATTTTCAACATAAAAAAATGAATTTTTAACTAAAATGATGAATTTTCGACTAAAAAAATGAATTTTCAACAAATTATTTTAACTTTTGATGAAATACTTGAACTTCTTTCCAAATTGTTATATTTTCCAGTCAAAAATGATAATTTCTACAAAATAGTTAAATTTTTAAAAGAAAATATTAATTTTCAACCGAAATGATGATTTTTTATCAAAAAAAATGCATGTTTTAAAAACTTTTTTTTAGTTTATATATACCAAATAATTACATTTTTAACAAAGAGAATGAATTTTTAACCGAATAGTTGTATTTTCGACTAAAAAAATAAATTTTCAACAAATTGTTTTAACTTTCGATGAAATACTTTAACTTCTTACCAAATTGTTATGTTTTCTAGTAAAAAATGATATTTTATAAAAAAATGGTTGAATTTTTTAAAAGAAAATATTAATTTTCAACCGAAATGATGTTTTGTAACGAAAAAATGCATGTTTTAAAAAGTTTTTTTTTTTTTTTTTAGTTTATAAATACCAAATAATTACATTTTTATGATTTTATTTTATTTTTATTTTTACATTTTATTTTTTATTTTCTACAAAATAGTTGAATTTTTTAAAA
>JAAAKG020137703.1:0-12836 GCA_010014905.2 Druon quercuslanigerum
AACGTGAACATTTGACAAAAACCAGGGGGGTCAAATTTTGCATAAATCTAATACCTTCTCTGATGAGAATGTAAAAATTAAACATTTGTTGGACATGAATATTTTCAAGATCAAATATTTTCATCTTTTAGGTTGTTTCGTATCAACAATTTTTTAATTTTTATTCATATATCAATATTCAATACTTTTAATTACAAACTAGAATTTTTAAATGGTATAATTAAAATTAAGAAGTTGAAAGTTTAAATTTTGCACTCTGAAAGCTTAACTATTGTTAATTGTTTCAATTTGAACAGACTCAGAATCATCTGGTGAAATTAATCATTGTTTAATCTTTAACAATCAAAATGCAGTTCAGTTCAAAAAATTAATTATTAATTTACATTTGAAATTTTTTAAGTTAAAAGGGTTTTTATCAAACATACTCGACATCAAAGGCTTCTAACTTTTAATTATTCAAGTCACCACAACTCTAATTCATAATTCATAAAATTAGAAAATGTTTGCTTAACAATGGCGATCTGAACTTGACATTAAAAAAATTGAAATCGATCTTACTGTACAGATTTTTCTTTTGAAATTATACAAAATTCCTGACTAAAATATAAATTCATGGTCATTTCTCGTGTTTTTCCGGTCTCGGAAAATTCCCGGTCATTTCCGGGTTTTTCTGGTCCAGTTGCCACTCTGTGTAACTCTGCCATGAATATCGACCCAACTCAGAAGTTTGAAACCGAGTAAGCTAACAAAGTTCCGGACGTTGGATAAGCTTTGTGCTCGGATAAGCCTACCCTACTTTCTTGGACGATAAGTATATATTCGTCCTCTCTTTTTCCTCGCCTCGCTGCTTAGTTTAATTTTTATTTTTTGTGTGAATTTCTTATTTTCAACTCCTTTTCTCTCTAAGCTCATTCATCCAGGTCTTTATTTACGTACACCTTGTTACTCACATAATTTATTCTTAAGTAAATGCTGAAGTGGTCGCCTCTAGCGCAAACTTTCGTTCGGATAATTACACGGAAGCTTGGACGACGCGACGTCTGACGTCGCCGGAAGTCTTGGCACAGGACGAATAAATGCTGACATTAAAGAGGGATTAGGAAAGGTGACTATGAAGCAAAGTTGAGCCAGGAAAAAAAGTTTACTTCTTAAAAGTACTCTGCTACTGAATGAATAACTTACTCAAAGTAGTGCCACTAACCGTTTCATAGCACACAAATTGTTTAATAGGTGCATGCATCCAGTAATGCAGTAAAAAGTAAACCTTTTCATCTAATTCGTGTCTGACAACACTAAACAAAATAACTAAATATGGAACGGTTCTCTTACATGGACCTTCTAAAAAAATAAAATTAGACATACCTACAAAAATAGTCGTCAGCAGATAATATTCGGTGAAATCACACGAATCCAGGTCAGGACTGTATATCACCAGAAATTTCTGAAAAAGCTGCGCTGAATGCGTAGTTGTGTTTTTTCGCCATTTGACCTTTTAGAGCGTACTATGCTGCAAAATATTTTCCTGGTCCAAATTTTAAGGTGTTTTCGCCATTGCGGGTCTATCAGAGCGAATCATAACGATAGTTAATGAACATGAATGGCTAAGTTTTTGGTAACATTTTTAAGCACACTCTTTGTTTGGTGCATTCCGTCATCGTAAAATGCGACGTGTACGTGGTTGAAGATTTACGCGACTTTCTGCACTATTTTTTTTAATCCTGCTGGCGTCAGGTACCGTGAGTTTGAAAATAAATTTCACTAAATATATGTTAGAATTGAAAAGAACAGGGAATTTTTAATGTATAATTCCTTTTTTCTTTTTAAAAATGATTAAAAAAAGGTATGCAAATCCCGAAGGAATGAGCTAATTGATGTTTCAGCAAGAGGAGGACAAGATATTAGAATTCTTCCTTAATTTTCTATCTGCCTCTTACCTTATCTCATAATTTGGATTCAGAAGGGTCCTTCTTTCGCAACTTATCGTTAAAGGTCCTTAAAT
The DNA here is from genome assembly GCA_010014905.2 of Druon quercuslanigerum. NCBI lineage: Eukaryota > Metazoa > Arthropoda > Insecta > Hymenoptera > Cynipidae > Druon > Druon quercuslanigerum. The sequence continues at coordinate 2,000 of JAAAKG020137703.1, forward strand.
CGTGTCTTCAATCGAAAGGACCCGCCTTGATTACGCATTAATTCAAGTTTGAGTGTCGTGCTCGGGCGTGCTCGAAAGCGCCATGGCGTTTTAACGCGCTTCTTCGCGCTAAATTATGCCTCAGGGGGTCTTAAATTTGACGTCATTTCGCATCATTCTCACTCTTTCACTCCCTTATTCTTTCTCGGACCTGAGACTTATTCTACATTTAGATCACATTCTTCGTCTTCTCATTGCGATTAATAGCCGACTTTTTTGCCTTTTTTGCTGTCACGCAATATTGTGAAAGAAAATTATCACGGTAGGGCGAAATGAGCTCCTTGTTAAGGAGATACCATATAGTAATTAAGTCATATACTTTTATTATGCACTGAAAAGACCAACTACATTTTTAGAGTTGACTTAACGATTCCAGGATTTCTACGGTCTATCCAAAGGGGGTATATAACGTAAAATTTTTTTTGGACCAGTTTTTTTTATTTTTTAAATATAAACAATTTTATGTTTTTTATATTTCGTTAATGAAAAAATATTTCAAATTATAAAAAATGTCTTCAACCCATTTTTTTCGTTTTGTTCACAGAAACTTTGCAACTTCTTATTATTTTAGTTAAAAAAATGTGTTATACATTTAAAGAGATTACGTCAAATTTCTCGAACCCTCCTCCCTTTACCACTTTTTGGTCTGTTTAAAAATGTTCAACAGAATTGAATAACTTAAACGATTTAAAAAAATTAAAATTTGCAATTGAAAAAGGTAATTTTTTTTAGGTCCCAACTTCTAAATCAGTAATAAAATTATTATACTAAAGTACCTTTTCATGTCCAAAATTATCCCTTCTAAGACAAATAATAATACTGCACGAAAATTAAGTGACCTGTTTCAGAGTAAAAAATTATAATTTCTTACGATAATTCTTAGTTTCAAATTATTAATTCTAATTTTTACGAAATTTCCTTTTCCTAAATAAAATTTTTTTCCCATTGCATTCATTTCTTCCTCGGAACACCTCAATATTGTAATTATTTTAAAAAATTCCCGTTTTTAGCGACAATTAAATTAATTACTTAAATTGCCTGTTCCAATTTAGAATTATATTCATTAACACATTTTCTATCATAAGTCAGAAACACAATAACTGCATTTATCCAAAATGTTGTCAAAAGGAACTTTCAAATCGTGACGAATTCTGACTTAGAAAAGAGATTTTTCAAATTCCCTTCTTCTGAATAAGAATTTAAATCCTTTTTAAAAATTCTTATAGTCACGTTAAAAATGCCCGTGCCTTATTCTTAGTTATCATTCCTTATTCCTTATTCCTAATTTTCGTAATTTTAAGTAACTTCCTGTGCTGAAGTAAAAATGATAATTATTTTACAACATTTTTTTAATTGTAAAGTGCAGCTATAATTAAAATTATCGCTTTTAACGAAATAATGCAACTCTTTCTCAGATTTCTAATTTTTTAGAAAATTCCATGTCCCAAAGTAAAAATTTTAATTATTTGTGTAATTTACCTGCCCGAAAGTTATGATAATAATTCTTGATGAAAAATTATCTGTTCCAAAGTTAAAATTATCATTCTTTCTGGAAATTACCTGTGCAGACGTAGAAAATTATAATTTTCTACGAAAAATCCCTGCTCCAAGTCACAATGACATTTAATTCGAAAATTTTCCTGTTAAAAGATATTCTTATTTGAAACACGGAATTTTCAATATCAGACAAATTTTAGTATCGATCAGGCATTTTTTTAATTCGCTTATTATAATTCAGAATTTAGGTAATTCCTCAAATTTTTCCATTCTACAGTAAAAATGGCTGATACGTTACAAAATTGTAATTTTTAACTATATTCTCTGTTCCAAAGTTAAAATTATATTTCTTTACGTAAATTTCCTGTCCTTAAATCAAAACTATAATTCTCTATTAAGATCCCCTCTTCTAAACTAAGAATTATAATTATTTAGAAAAATTATCCTCGTAATTATGTCTTTCAAAGTTTACATTTATCATTCATTGCGAAAATCCCCGTTTCAAAGTCAAAATGATAAGTATGATAAGTCCTGAATACAAAACTATGATTCTTCATAAAAGTTTTCTGTGCCGAAGTTGTTTATGAAAATTACCTATGTTTAAGTAAAAAATTATAATTCTTTGCAGGAATTCCATTCCCTGGTCTAAAAAAACGAGATTTTTGTACAAAAATGCCCTGTCCCAATTTTCAAAATTATATTTCTTCACTGAAATTCCCTTTCTCAAACTCAAAATGTTACAATTCTTTACTAAAATTAGTATTAGTACTTTCGACAGAAAAATCCCTATCACTGAAGTAAATCTCGGGTGATTTTCTGATTTTGCCGTTTTTAGGTCAGGTGGAAGACAAGAGACAGCAAAAAAAAGAGGAAATGACAACTTGCTGAAATTTTAAATACAAATTATTTTGAAAAATGTAATTACACAACAATTGGGAATATCTTTCAGGGCAGTTGGCTTAATTTTGGCAAAACGAGATGATGAACTAAAACGCGCGGTTAAGTGCAGACGAAGCGTGCAAACGAAACAAGGGGTTGTTCATGTAGGGTATGGTGTACCCGAGAGAAAGAGTGAATATGAGCGATAGAGAATCGAGTAAAGAGGGAGGTAAAGCGAGACAGAAGGAAGAGAAGAATACATTATAGGTAGAGTCAGCTGTGCTTTATGACCCAAGCATCGGGCGACTTCACGGTGTGGGTATAATCAGTTTATATCACTATATACGAGTACACTGCATCCACCAACCATCGGTCCTTGCATGAGCATCTTTCGTCCTTTTTGCGTCTTTGTCGGGGGAAAGAGAAACGTGCCTCGCTCGAAGCTCGTTGAAAACACAACGAATCGTTACAGCAAAGTTAACCTTTCGGCCGCAGATCTGGGATGCTTCGAATGTTCATTGCTATGGACCTGCCTCGAGCAGCAGCCCTAATCAAATATAGGGACATGGACGCCACGTGACCCTCAATGCGCGCAAAAAAACGCCCTTCGAGGTTACATGCTTTTTCGACCAATACAAAAAGAAAGTATTTGTTTAGAGTTTTTCATTTACTTTTGTATACGGTAGACCAGAACAGTGTTCTTGTGAGTTTTATGTTTATTGCCCTGTACAAAAATAGGAGTAGAAGATATTGCGATTTTTTAAAGAAGTTTTCACGGAGGAAACTGGGAGTTCAGTGAAGTTTCTGTCTAAATTAAAGTTGCTATCTGTTAGGAACTGAACTCTAATATAAACCTGTGGAGACTCAAAAGGGTTCCTTTTAAGACACTTGGATAGAAGGACATGAAAGAGCATTGACAACGAATGGCTTGTTAAGTGGGAATGGTAAACGGTTCTTTAAAAAAAGTCTCTATTACAATTGAATTCCTTTGGAAATCCAACTGCAATTTCCTTTGGAACAAATGGATCATTTTTGGGTTTTTTTTTCTCAGGCAGAAGGGTTTATTTTTGTTGCATTTTTATTATATTTAAATTCTTTTACAAAGTATAAATGACAAGATCCTTGCTCGGAGAGGGAGTTCTTGTACATTACAATTTACAATGCTAAAGTTCATAGTTATGTTTTTACACTAATTAATTAATAAAAATTCATATATGATTCTTCTGATTTGTCCATTCGACTGTCAGAGCATTTTTTTTATTTGTAAGCAGATCAAATTATTAGTGCGGTTTGCATTACTTAAGATATAGGGTAAGCTGACACACGTGGACTTTCTTTAATTACTCAAGAGTTAAGTGTTTTAATTATTATGAATTAAATTTGTCCTCTAAGTAAAGCAAGGCTAAGATATTGATCCACGTCTAACATATTTTTCCCTTACATTATCGATTATATTTTGCTCTCTATCGACTGATACATTTTATGCACCCTAAACTGAAAAACATCTTTTTAAGGGAAGAGTATAAATGCCCAAATGAATCAAGACGTTTGAGCTCAGGGATCATTTTTCATAATTTAGAAAAAAATTAAAGCTGCACCTGAATTTTTAAAAATATGTTTCTTAATCTATTCTATTCATATATATTCTAGACCTACTCAACGCTTTAACGAGAGATGCGACGCATCGGTTTACATGCTAAAAAGCGCCCTCCTTTCCAGGCTTTAATTAACACATCGTAACGACGGTTTCAGCTCGCGGCTGTATTCAAAGACTCGTTTCAGCTGTTGACATTTACTAATTTTTTCCCCTGAAACACTCAAATTAATCATCTAGTTTCAAAACTAGAGTACGTTTTAATTATTAACAATATTGCAACACAAGTAGGGCTTGTAAAAATTAAAGTTTTCCAATATCTACCGTCGATTGTGAATTCATAAAGTCAAGCGAATTTCATGCTTCCAATATTTTTCAACCTGAATTTATTTTTCACGTTTCCAGCAGCTCCACATTTAGTATCTCTTTTTTTCTTTGACTGCAATTTTTTTATCTTTCTGAACGCTCAGTCCAAATAAAAATAAAAAAGCGGCAAATATTGGACGAGGACGTAGATGTAATAGACTTTTCGCTGATTTTGATTACTATTTATTGCGAAAGAGGAATTCAAATATTTATGACTCTGAAGTGCTCTAAATTTGGCATTTAGGTATCAAAAAAACCTCACACATAGGAGACAAATAATGCTCATTTAAAAAATGTTTCTTTCTTATTATTTTAAACACGATTCTTGACAACAGTTATGCAGAATTTGATGTAGAGTAATCTACAAATTATGTAACACGTTTAAGATGTGAAAGAAAAAATATAAGAGTTGAATTTTCAGTTTGAAAGATTTATTTTTAACCAAGAAAACAGGAATTGTTTTGTCAAATACTGAAATTTCCATACAAGTGATGAAGCTTCGATAATAAGAATTAATTTTCAAATAAATAAAGAAAGTATCCCTAACAAAATATTTAATTGAACTTTTAACCAACAAAATGAATTTTCAACCAAATACTTACATTTTTTTAAAGAAAAATCAATTTTCAAAAAAAAAAAAGAAATTTGCAAACAAAATAGTCAAATTAAAAAAAAAACTAATTTTTAAGCAAAAAAGTGAACTTTTAACTAAGCAGATAACTCTTTGGCCAAAAACTGAACAAATAAGTAATCAATCAAAAATGAATGTTTGATAAAATCGTTGAGTTTGAACCCTAAAGAAGAGATTAAATAAATAAATAAATAAATAAATAAATTTTCAAGAAAAATAGCTAAATTTTCAACCAACGAAATTATTTTTAATCCACAGCGTTCAGTTTCAAACAAGCAGATGACTCTTCTGTCAATAAAATGAACATTTACCAAAATATAATAATTTTCGACTAAAAAAATAATATTTAAAATAATTTCCTAATAATTCAAACACAGAAAGATTTTTTAAAACAAAAGAGTTGAATTTTTAATGCAAAATATAAATTTTGTTCAAAAAACACAAAATTTCAACAAAATACATTAATTTCCAACCGAAAAAAGATAAAATTTTAACTTAAAACAGAATAGTTAAATTTTCAACTAAAAAACATCTAATTTCCAATTAAAGAAATGATTCGTTAACATTATACATCAATTTTCAACCAAAGAAATAAATTTTCAATCAAAAAGGTGAATTTTTAGCTAATAGGGTAAATTTTGTACCAAAATAGACGAATTTTCAACAAAATAGTAGAATTTTGATTAAAACAGATAAATTTTGAACTTAAAGTAGAACAGGTAAATTTATTGTGAAAAAACAAATTTTCAACGAAATACTTACCTTTTCAAGAAAATAGTTAACTTTTCAACGAAACAGATAAATGTTCAACAAAGAAGATTAAATTTCTATCAAAGAAGTTAAATTTTGAACAGGAAAAGAACGTTTTACAACTCAAATGATCAATTATTCTCCAAAAACATTACTTTTTAAGAAAGCGGTTTAATCCTCTACGAAAAGGCATTAATTTATAATCAAAAACTTGTGATTTTCAACTATGAAGATGGAATTATGACTAAAACAAATAATTTCCAACTTATCAGAAAATTTCTGGTCTCTGCGAAGATTGTCCTGGCACACTCTTAACTTTCCATGAATGGGTGGAGTTCCGAATAGCGTAAACCGACGATTTCGTTCATACTATGTATATTTATGTATTTTGACGCGCTCATTACGAAAATAATATTGAAAATTTGCGACTAGTCGACTTCCATGATGAGACCATGAAAAAAACCATAAAAATCATGTTTTTTTTGCGATTATCTCAGGTAATATGCAAAATAAAAAAAAATTGAAAGAAAAGTTATAGAACTCATCGAAATACAGATTTTTTGTCTAATTTTTTTTTTTCTGTGAGTGATACTTTTCAACTAAACGAATGATATAAGTATTAAAATCGTATCTCTATTGGTTTCGGTTTGGTACCTACTGACGCTCTTCACCACGGGAAGGTTGGAGAATTTTGAAGAGCATTTTTTTTCTTCTATTTTTCATGTTTTGTAATTTTTTTTGGTTTTTTCAGATTTTGTTTTTTTTTGTTTTTTTAGATTTTTATTTTTTTATTTAACAAACGGATGATAATCAATTGCCAGGGTAATAATGTAATAATTTTTCGACATTTTGCCTATTGATCTTTGCCATTTCTATTTTCAATATCATTTTCGTAATCAGCGCATTCAAAAAAAACTTTGGGCTCATCTGGCCCCCTTTCTAAAGCCTTTTTCCTTCAATTGACATGTTAATGATTGAGGGGCAAATAATTTTGGTCACATCCGACCCCCTTTCCAAAGTCCTCTTCCTTCAAGTGACATTTTAATGACTTAGGGGTAAATAACTTTGGTCACACCCCTGCCCCTTTTTCCAACGTCTTGTGGGGTGGTTTTGGGAAGGCACCCCCGTGATAGGTCACAGAAATAATGTAAGGTCACACCCCTGCCTCTTTTCCAAAGTCCTGTGGGGGGCGGGAAGGCACCCGATGACAGGTCACAGAAACAATGTAAAGTCACACCCCTGCCTTTTTTCCAACGTCCCGTGGGGGCGGGAAGGCACCCCTGCGACAGGTCACAGAAATAAAGGAAAGTCACACCCTGTCCCTTTTCTTGATGTGACTCACTGATTACACAAATGATAGTAAAAATGTTTTCGTACCATTTAAGTCATACCGCGCTACATATTGTCTTGTATTTCTGTGATTTTTTATATTTATCATCGTTTTTCTCAAAATCTATTTGTCACAGAGTAAAAATGTATTTCACATAAAATATAGCTTTTTAAAAGATCTACAACATTTATTTGAACTTTTTTGTAAATTTTTATTATTCACTAAGATAAACATTAAAAAACCATGATTTTTATGGGGTTTTCATGGTTTTCACCATGAAAATCGACTACTCGCCAATTTTCACTATCATTTTCGTAATCATTGGATTAAAATACATAAGTATACGGAGCCTCAAAAGAATCAGCGGTTTACGCTATTCGGAACTCCATGCTCCTGAATTTCTTATATTTTTTAGCCTTTTACCAACCAGAATAAATTATAAAATTGTTAAGATGATTATTTAATTTTCGATATTAGAATGTTTTTTTGAAACACAAGAAAGAAAGTGCATGGATGTCGCACTAAAGTCAAGGTCTGAAGTATCAAGATTTAAGTTAGTCTCTAATGGAACTTGGTGACTTTGGATCGTTGGAAGTTGAGAACTCGCCAAGTTCTGGCTGCTGAAAAAGGGGCTTCTTTCACTTTATCATCGCCGACAGAACCAATGGAAGGGTACGAACTGCGAGAATCATTGCGGAAGACCTTAAAATGCCTTTAGCCTATGACAAACGTGGGAAGAGCATTTCAATTGCTCGCGGCGGTTTTCGTTCCCGAGAAGCTTTTCCGCTTTTCCTCTCGCTTACAAAAATATCATCGTTTATCTTCGGCGTTTATCGAACCGAAAACAAAGAATCTATCAATGTCAATCCACTCAGGATTAGGTTTGAAGGAAATGGACAGTAGAAATCTCTCAAAGAAAATTGTGTTTCTTTATTGGATTTAGAATTTTTCTTTATTGATTTTACCTTAGGGGCCGTTTAAAACACGACACACTGTCAGCAAGTAGGAGGGGGGGGGGGTTAGAGGTTTTTAACGATTGGTGGTGTAAGAAGGAGAGGGGAGATTGATAAAAAATGTGACATCACAAATGATAAATATAAATGTAAATTAGGATTTAATTAAATGCTTGTACAATTTGAAATTAGTACTTTTTTTCGAAGTAAAACATCTCGATAAAGACTTTAATATAAACTTTTATATTCAATTTTTCATTGATAATTTTTCATCTCTCTTCATTGTAACTTGTTCTTCTTTTTTGAACCTTCATTTTATTTGAAGGTGATTTAAATATTTTGTTAAATATTTTTTTTTATTTAAAACTCAATTATTTTGTGACATGAAATTTAAGTATTTCATTTTGGGTTGAAAATTAATCGGTTTTAGTTAAAAATTAAACTATTTGGTTGAAAATAGGATAAATTTTGTTTTAAATTTGTCTCTCTGGTAAAAAATTAATCCTGTTTACTTAAAAATTTCGTTCGTTTGTTGTTAAAATATAATTTTTTACTGCAAATTAAACTATTTCATAATAGATTTATTTCTTTTACGATGATTCTTTATGATACAAGAGATATTGAGGGTTTCAATCGAGTACAAAACTACGAATTTTGCCGGCGTTTCGTGAACATTTCAGTTCACGTCTTCTTCGCTTAAGAATTGAAATTTGTTATTGGTTAAAGGTCGTGTTTTCGACTACAAATCTCGATTATCTTTGTACAATATTTAACTTTCAGATTTAAAAATATCTTTTGCTTAAAAATTGATACTATCAGGTAAAAAATTCCACTTTTTAGCCTTTCTTGTTTAAGAATTCAACAATTTGTTTAACATTTTTTTGCTTTTTTGAAATAAATAAAAAATTTGGCACTTTGGATTGAAAATTGAACTGTCTTCTGAAAAAATCAACTTCTTGGCTTGAAACTTAAACAATTTATCTCAAAAGACAACTTTTTTGGTTAAAGTTTAATATTTTTGATCAAAAAATTGACAAATTGGCTTAACAATCAACATGGCAGGCTGCCAATTCAATTATATTTTTATTTTAAAATTTCAAAATTTTGTTGAAAATTTTCTATATATCTTAAAAGTTCAAGTACTGGATAGAAACTCCTCTTTTTGATTTAAAAAAAACTTATTTGAAAATTTATCTTTCGTGCTTGAAAATTTAATTTTCTTATTAAAAATTTGTCTTCTGGCTGAAAGATGCAATTATTCGTTTAAAAATTCAAACGCTTTAGATTAAAAGCTAAATCTTGTCCTTTTGAAAATTTGACCATTTGGTTACAAATTTATGTTTGCAGGTAGAAAATTCTCCCGTTTGTTAAGAATTTCAACTATTTCGTTGCAAATAGTGCCTATACCATCATTTTATAAAAAATTACATGTTTCACTTTTCAGTGTAAAATCAGCTTATGTCCCTTGATTTAAAAAAATTTTGAACTACAAGTTTTGTTAAAGTATTACACTACCGTCGGAAATTATGAGATCGATCTAGGAAAATTATTGCAAAAATCTGAAAATTATACGGCATAGAGCATTATATTTTATCTTTAATTTAAGCTAAAGAAACTTAAAAAATCTTTATGGGTTCCCGAGATACAATTAAAAATATCAATCGTATCTGAGTTGAGTTTTAGTCGACGATCACAGTTCTCGGCCGGTCTGCTGCTCGCTTCCTTCGTTGAGGCAGGACCGAATAGGCAACGCATAGAGGCGGAGCTTGAAGAATAAAAAATGATTAACTGTTTTTTTTATTTCTTAAAATTTTTATCAACTAGAATATTAATAAAAATTAAGATATATTGTTACGAGAGTATACTATTTTTCAAACGAATTAAGCATTTAAATTCTTAATTAATTATTTATATAAAAAATACTCAAAAATATTAAAAGTGACTTTCTGAGAAAAACAAAGCAGACTTCTTTAAATGAACGTTTTTCTTCTATTTCCTTTCATTCATACTTAATACAGATTGATATTAAGAATGAATATACAAATTTAAAGTAGAATGTAATAAAATGCTTTCAAACCAGGAAATTAATCTGGATTTGATGGTAAAGATATGTACTTTATGTGAAGAAGGATTTTATTATGGCGAAATTGCCGAAGAAGTTGGAGTATCAAATAATCGTGAAAATTTACGATGGATAGGTGCAAGAATACGAATTTATATATAGTAAACCATAAAGGAAAATTGTAAACGATTTAATAGAAATTGAAGTTATAATAATATATAATAATAATTCCATTTTTATTCGCTTTTAATATTTTTAAATGTTTTTCATATAAATAATTTATTTAGAATTTAGATGCCTAATTCGTTTGAAAAATAGTTTACTCTCGTGACGATATATCTACATTTTTATTAATATTCTAGTTGATAAAAATTTTAAGAAATATAAAAATGTTCATCATTCTTTTATTCTTTAATATGGGGATAATCCTAAATTGAAATAATTGTAAATCATTGAAAAAACAAGGTATCATTTAAAAAATTTATAATAATTTAAAAATAAAAATTACTGATAAGCAGAATCAAAAATATAAGATAGCCCCAATCAAGCTCCACCTCTGTGCGTTCAACGAAGGAGGCGAGCAGCAGACCGGCCAAGAACCGTGATCGTCGACTAAAACTCAACTTAGATACGATTGAACATTTTTAATCGTATCTCGGGAGACAGACGGTCATTTTTCCGATGGTTCAAGTGACCGAATATTAAAATAGCGAATATTAGGATACCGAAATTTATT
>JAAAKG020137705.1:0-13487 GCA_010014905.2 Druon quercuslanigerum
TACCGGCTCAGGGATCGAACCCCGGACCTCTGAGGTGAAGTCCGAGCGTCTAACCAACTGAGCCACCGAGGCTCTAACTAAAATTTTGTTTAATTTTCAATGAAGCTCGCATTCGCTTTTTAATCCGTTTTAATGTTAACTTGTAATTTTTTTATGTAATGGAAATTGAAAATTCTAGAATTTCTGAACCTTGGCTTTTGAAACATTGAATTTAGTCTTAAATACTAAATTGTCAAATTTTAATCGCTTTATATTCAAATTTTAAAGATTAAATCATCAATTATTTATTTTGAAAGATTTAAATTATAAATAATACAATGTCAGTTCCTCTGCGTGTTAAATGGTCCAATTTCCAAAATTTGAATCTTAAGTATTCAATTATTAACTTTATTACGTTCTTATATTTAAATTGTCCAAAATCGTTCGTATCTTTTTTTTTTTATTTTCGACGCTTGAAATTGAAAATTATCAGTTATTGATTATTTTTTCAAAAAATTTGTAAAACCTTATATTAAAAAATTGGTTTCTTAATAGATTTTTAAATGTTCTTATTTTCATATTAGTAAATATAAATTCGGAGAGATTTAAAAGTAATTCATTTCTTTCAAAACTGTTTCATGATATTTATCGACTTACGCAATTGATAATATATGTGCAAAAATGGTGTGTTATGAAAAGAAAGTTAATTTTTTATAAACCGGGAGAAATCATGAATATTCACCGGGAGAAAGCCGGGAGAAGAAAATTTTAAAAATAGTGGCCACCCTGATTGATGATTCTTAAGTGTACTTGCACTGATTCTGATGCACAGAAACTTTATTTTAGTTTTTTCCAGGGCCATAAGAAATGATATTCCTAATACTTCTCATTTTTTCAATTTACTTATATATACAATAAATCATATAAGAACAAATTTGTAAAAATACATTCTAAGCGTTATTTAGTTTTAGTTAAGAGTTTAAAAAAATTAGCGATATCATTTATGATTTGTATGCGTAGCCGATTTTGAACAGTAAATTTTTCGTTAATAACATGAGATGAACCGCATCTGCATGCGACTTCGTGAGATTTACTCGAGAAAAGAAACTTCAATAAAATTCATAATTTATTAACCCTTTTTTGACACACTTCCATAACGATCCACTATAGTCATTCTTACTGCTATTAATATTTTTGGCAACATAACCATAAAAAGTAAAAAGGAATTTCTACTGAATGACCTAATGTATGCCAATTAGGTTGCAGTTTTTAGTGATATAGATATACGTTCAATTTTCAGCCTGCTGGCCTTAAAAAGTTGACTAGTATGGAATAAAAGCTAAACATGATAATACAATATACGCCAATAGACATGCGCCAATACCAATTATACGCCACTTCCCTTAAGGGCATGTGATACTTAGAAAATTATCGATTTTACCAGTGTTAGGTTGCTAAATTTTATGTGTGTATGTCTTGAGGTTATGTGTATTACAATTCTCTCTCATAATTATTCTAGAGTGCTTACTGACAGAATCGGTACGACAGATACCTACATTATTGGAATGACAAAGAGTTAAAAAACTACTCTAAGCTCAAAATAATGCACATGCTTATTTCGCACAATAAAATTTGTTTGTTATTATCTCCCAAAAAGGAATTCGGGGACGTCTGTTATGATATTGGATAGCACCTCCGAATTAATTTTTTAAAAATTTTCATTTTTGGGGCGAAAAAATCCGGGGGAACTGTTCCCGATTGATCACACGACGAATTATCAAATGCCCTTAGGGATGATTTTGGCAATAAATATACGTAGTTGGTTATGGAATACGGCGCCTCAAGTACCAATCAAATAAAAGATTTCCATTATACTTCGGGTGAAAAAAATTATATTTAAGTTTTATATTTTTTACGTATAAAGCATTATGTTAAGTTACGTTCCTTTGTTTGCACTACATGTATATTTTTCCAAAATTCTTTGAAATTGTGTTCTTCTGGCCAGTTGGAGATTCCTCGATTTCCTCTGGGGTCATATTTGTTATCAAGCCGCTTTCAATGTTTAGTTTTACCCGTTGGTCAGCTAGAAATCGACCGTCGTTATAAATTCTTGAATATATTGCACGAAGATTTGCATTATTTCTTGTAAATATTGCCAAGATATCGCCATTGGACGTTGATAATACAGTTTGTTCATCGGTTGGCATGGGCCGAATGATAAAACGTCTTTCTCTCAATATTATCGGCAAGTCGCGGGGAAAAGTGTATCTTCGAATTTCAAATCGCTTGTACGGAGCTTTATTAGGAACAAGCCGCAGAGATATAAGTTCTTCAAGCTTACATCCCAATATACGCAAAGATGAATGCCTGACAGGAGGAGTTCTAGACCTAATACGAGGAGACCTGGACCTGACACGAGGAGATCTCGACCTGACACGAAGCGGCGATACGGCAGGGGGAGAGCCAGATCTGCTACGAAGAGTGAACTCGGCAGGAGGAGAACTGACCAAATATTGACTTATGGCAGGAGAATGTGAACTTTCAGGAGACTCACGTCTGTCAGGAGAAGAAGATGCGGGTTGAGAAACATCAGGAATAGGTTCGCTATTAGGTAAGCTGTCGAATTGGAAACTTGACTCTGAAACAGAGAAACATTCTTCAACTTAAATATTGATATACGTGGCTTCGAGTATTTTGTAATGACAATTTACTTATTATTTAACACCATACATCACGTCACGAAAATGAGCACTGCTATTGGTTTTTCATTTTCTACGTGTCTTTTTACGATTTTTGATGATAACGGTCGACTGACCAGGTAGAGGGTTAAGAGACACTGTACTTTGAATTTAAAACTCTGTAGTTCAAAATAAAAAAGCCTGCAGTGAAAAAAATTTTTTAAACTTATATTCTTTATTCTACAACATTCCAATTGAATTAATATTAGTCAGTCAGTATACCCGACTACTTTTAATAAGGTTTAAGAACTTATACTAGAAATTTTTTTTTGCTAATTTTATGCTAAGATTTTTTTTTTACTTTTTCAAGATCCGAGAAAAGGGTTTAGGGGGGATTACGTGAGATTTTTTTTTCTCTCCGATGAAATATAATAAGTTTCCCATAAAAGTACTCCTAAGTCGTATATACCTACCCCTCGGGATAAAAAACGTTCTAAAAATGTAAAAAGAAACTTTAAACTACGTAAAGATGTTTCAGAACTTTAAATTAATTACTTAACAGTCTAAAATTTACCCCTCTCATAATTTCCCTCGAAAACTACCCTTCCACGTAAATGAAGTTATAAGAACTTACATACTTTTATGTTCAACGTTTCAGAAATTATAATATTCAGCAAATACTGATAGCGGATACTTTTTACTCCTTTTTGCTAAAACTACGTTTTATAAGTAGTAGATAAACGTTTATTTTTTAGCCTGCTGGTTTTAAAAAATTTGCTTGCTTACACTTCCATTTTTACAGAATTTTTTTACAAATAACTCTTTAAAAACTAACATCCTTCCACGCATTATCTGTAAGCCGACCTTGCCTTCCTCGCTGCGCATTGCCTTGTACGCATGTCGCTATTTTCTCGCCTCGCACGCATGACGCTATTTTTTCGCTTTGCCACGCCTCGCCAGCCACTGCCTCGGCAGCTAATTCCTAATCCTTATATACTATTTACAATATGTACAATTTTCTTAAATGTGCTTCCTCTCCTATATACAATTTTTTCTTCTCCATTCCTCTTCCTTCTTCCTTCTATTCTTCTACACATTACCGAACACCTTCTTCATTCATGGCACTGCCCTTTTGCCCCCCCCCCCTCTTTCATGCAACAATACCTCCATCCTTATCCCACTCCTTTCCACACCTTCACACTCCTCGAACCAATTTTCCACTTTTGCATCTCCCTTCCCGCACAATTCACACATCCACTTCTCTCCAGAAAACCGCATCTCATTCTCGCTATAAGTTCTAGACTCTTGCTCTTCTTTCTTACACAAATATTGCGCTCTTTTTTTGGCATGACACACACATAGTTCCCATTGAACTGTCTTTTTCTCTCCTTCCTTGCTTCCTTTTCTCTCTTTCCATGCTGTTTCTTCTAACCAAATAATACACCCTCCTTCCTTCCACCCCTACGCCTGTTTTCCTTCTTCTTACAACATTTCCTAACCAGCTTACTTTCCCCCTGTTCTAAGAATTTCTCAAATTTACACGCACCGCTCTCTGTTATAATCCCTAAACTCGTTCTTCCTGTCCACCTCCTAACAATATAGTTCAGCATATTCCTTTCTATACCCAGTGTCCATTTTCTTACCTCTCCTGTATCCTATTTACCTCCTCAGTTACCTTCCACTTCCACACCTGCACTCCATAATATAAGACAATCATCATTATTGAATCAAACATTTTAATTCTTCTTACAAAATCATCTGCAAACCACTTAACTGCCAGCCCCCACATCTGCCTCATCACTACATTTTTCCTTCTCACTCTCTCTTTTATACGACAATTCACTCACCCATTCCTCCGAACCAAGAAGCCCAGGTACACACTCTTTCACCTACTGTACCGCGTTTCCCTTTCACTTCTACTCCCCTCCCGTATCTCTCACACCTTCCTTTCTGAACATTATAACCTTCGACTTATCCGCATTTAACTCTAACCTATTTTTGTCCAAGTATCTTTTCAACCTTTTCATCATCTCCTTTAAAGCCTCTTCGCTCTTTACTAGCAGCTCTATGTCATCTGTATATGACAGTGACCATATCCTTACTCCTACTACCCTAACTCCTCCTACCACTCCGGCCGCTAGCTTACTTTTTATATCTGCGATTGAAATTGCAAACAGCGTTGGGCTAAGCGGGCACCTCTGCCTCAACCCCCTAATTATCCAGAATGTTTTAAAAATGAGAAAATCACCTTCAACAATGTAAAGATAATTTAAAAGTACAAAGCAATTAATTAAAACCTAAAAATTTCACCTTATTAAAATTTTCCCAAAAAACTATACTTCCACGCGAATTTATGCAATGGTATTTATGTACGTATATAAAAAGCACAAAAAATAATAAAATAGAGAAAACAGTATTAGGCGATATTCTTTACTCATTTTTTGTTCTCTGATGACATGCAATGCGCGCCTGCAAAAACTTCCCCTAAGTCATACATACCTACCCCTCGCAGTCAAAACCGCTTTAAAGGAGGGAAAACAACATTGAAAAATTTAAAGATGATTTAGAACATAACAGTAATAACTTGACACTTGCAAATTTCACGCTAATAAGGATTTCGCCAAAAAACTACCCTTTTACGTAAATGTATGCAGTGGAACTAAAAGGGAATTTTTGTGGGCACGTGTTATATATCATCGGAAAGAATAAAGGAAAAAAATAATTACTGAAAGAGTTTTCTGAATTTCATTAGTTTTTGTGCTCTTTAAATATATTATAAGTTATGTTGCATACACTCAAGTGGAAGGGTAGTGTTTTGAGAAAATTATAATGAGGGGGAAATTTCCAAGCGTCAAGTAATGAATTTGGAGGTCTGAAATCATTCATACATAGTTCTATATGGCTTTCACACCTTTAAAGCGTTTTTGATCACGAGAGGTAGGTATGCATGACTTAGGGGTAGTTTTTTGGGAATTAATTTTATGTTTTTGGAGAACAAAAAGAGCCTTAAATACCCGCTATCAGTTTTTTTGAATTTTCTTATTTTTAATGCTCTTTACAAACCTATATGAGTTCCGCTTAAAAGATTTACGTGTAAGGGTAGTTTTTGACGAAAACTATAATGAATGGGGAAATTTTCAAGCGTCAAGTAATTAATTTAGAGTTCTAAATTATCTTTAAAATGCTTAAGGTCCTGTTCCGATGTATAAATTGAAGTTGGGGGTAGTTTTTGTGGATAATTATAATGAGGCAAAATTTTCAGATGTCAATTAATTACTTTAAAGTTTTAAATTATCTTTACATTGTTCAATGTGGTTTTCCCACTTTTCAATCATTTTTGATGACAAAGAGTACGCATATGTGATTTAGGGTTAGTTTTTTGGGACAATATTACACTTGATCGGGGAGCAAAAAAAGCAAAAAGTATTCGCTATCAATATTTGCTGAATATTATTATTGTTGGTATATTTAATATAGTTTTCGTGGGAAATAATTTAATACTGTTTCTTTTTACACTTTTAAATCGTTTTTGATAACGAGGGGTAGGTATGTACGACTCAGGGGTAGTTTTTTGGAATATGTATTACAGGCCATTGGAGAGCAAAAAAGCAAAAAAATCTTCTCTAATCGTTTATGTTATTGCCATAATTTTTATATTAATAAACAACGAGCGACAATAAGATATTTTTAAATCTAATTGTAATAAACAAATTATATTAACAAAATGTCAACATCATGAAAATTTTGCTTGTAATGTATATTTGTAAGTTGAAATTGCTTAATTTTAATGACAAGATATTTGATCATGAAAATTTGTTGTGTGGTTTAATTTGTTTATTTTATAAAGAACTTATATAAAAAAATGAATAGTTTAGGCATTTATTGACAGAAAGTAGTCGCCTTTCTTTCTTAGTACCTTTAAATTATAATTATAAAAATATTTAGTGATAAAGTTGGTCATTCGATATTATTTGTTTATTTAACAAATAAATTTTATTAATAAATGCATAGTTTGGTCGTTTACAGACAGAAAGTAATAGTTTTTCTTTCTAATCGTCTTATAATTAGTGTCTAATTAACTAATTAGTCACTAATTAACATTAGTGGTAATATTTAGAGACAAAATATTGTTAATCAATATCATTTGTTGATTTTATGAACAAATTATTTAAAAAATGGATAGCTTAGGCATTTATTGGCAGAAAATGATTGTTTTGATATTATTTATTTATATTATAAACAAATGCAGAGTTTAGCCATTTGTAGACAAAAAATAATATTTTTGTACTACTGCCATCAGGTGATAACACTGTAAATGTTTTGCAGTGTTTAAGAAAAACTGCAGATGTCTGCAAAAGGTGAAAGTAAGCATTTTTTGACAAAATTGGTTTATAAAATAAACAAATTAGACCAGAAAACAAATTTTGATAATCAAATATGATCGTATAAATAAAATTAAGTAATTTCAATCTACAAAAATTTTACTTAGAACACTAAATCTAAAGCTTTTTCCATTAGAGCACATACAAATTAAAAAAAATGGAAATAGAAATTTGAAGCTACATGGCATACGATGTGAATTATTAATATTTTAAATTTTGTTGAAAAATTGCAAATTTAAATTTTAACGGCACAAAAGATTATTAAAAATACAAAATTCCATTTTGCGGTCAAACTATGCAAGATAGGACAAAAGAAAAAACAATCAAAAAGGTCCATTCGAAAAATATCTACAAATTTTTAATTAGTCACTTATTGATAGGATGCGTATTTTTTGTGTCATTCATAAAAACATACTTAAAAAGAGAAAAATTAAAATTTTAGACAAACGTCGCAAGCTAGAAAAACGATAAAGAAGTAAAATTGGTGCTTCCGAAAAATATCTTCCCATTTTTTATTAAACAATTTTGATCAAATTCGTAGCTTTTTTTTATAGTGGAAAATAACATTTGTAATAAATAAGTCAAATCTTTGGAAAAAAAAGCAAGATACGAAAACACATAAACAAAAAAAAAACTGCGCAATTAAAAAAGATCTACAAATTTTTTATAATCTTTTCTTATAAAAATACATTGAATAGAAACAAAATTACTTTATTTTTGATTTCAATGGTAAATAATAACATTGAAAATAAGCAAATTAAGTGTGTCGAAAAACGACACAAGTTGCAGTAAAACATTGAATAACAAAATTGTTCTTTTTCATATGATGCACTAAAAATAAAAATCAGCGCAACATAAGGAGCATCTATTAAACGTGAAAAATAAAATTTGTTAATTATTTTTTAATAACTAAATAAGCAGTACCAACCCAAGGTGCAGATATAAATATAACATTCACATTTTGGACAAAACTGAGTACGAAGAACCAGAAACGTGATAAGAATGTGTTCGTTACAGCAGGAAAGCATTAACGAAAGAGATTTCACAAGAAACAAATTACAGTCAATTGGAATATATTGCTTTTATGATATATCGCACTTATTCTAATTAGCCTATGGTTAAAAAAATTGTCTTAAATTATAGGTATATGATATAATTATATTCACCAATATAATTGACGATAACCGCAAAGAACAAGGCGAGAGTGGAAAAGCTCTTCATATTTTCTAATTGCAGAAAAAACTAATCAGTGTATTATTATAGAATTTCATTAGCCATATGAATGATGAATATTCTGGTTCTTTATCAGATTACAAAATATATGCGATATTCTTGATCTCTTCGGTTATCACAAGCGATAAGTTTGTCCTTCTCGGATGTTTACAAGGTATTAAAGTTTTAAATATTCTTCGTTTCAAGTCAGCATAATTGTTATTATTTGAATGAATTCTGGTTTATATTTCTTTTGTAAGTTACCTGTCTAATTCAGCATCATAAATCCTTTAGATAATTCCCTGTATCAAAATAGAAGTTATAATTATTTACTGAAATGACTTCATATCCCTACCCAGAATCATAATTTTTTAGAAAATCAACTGTTCCAAGTCAGCATTTTAATTCGTTTGCACAATTTCCTATTCCAAGTGGGATTAGAATTTTGTCACTAATTTCCTTTAACCCGTAGAATTGAAGTAATAAAATGTTTTATATTTACATATTAGAAGACTGAAAAAAAGATTAGTTGGGTTAACCAATAAAATTGTTGGAACTTGGAAGTGAAATTGTTGACTTTTGAAGTTTTTAAAGAATTGTGACAGGTTTTATATTAATAAAACAGTTTTCTTACGATTCCTGTGAAAATTGAACAGAAATTTTAAGTTTGAAAAATAATTTAGGGGAAATATTTGAAAATATTTGAAAAGATTTTCAAAATTGTGAATATAAATGCGAGACATTTAAAAATTTAAAAACATATTTAGAAGTTTGAAAAATATTACAAAATATTTAAAATGGATTGTAGCTTTTGGACAATTTTTGAATAAATTGTAAAAGGTAGTTAAGGGTTCTGAAAGGCTTTAAGATAATAGAGATTTTTGGTTTATATTTCTTAGAAATTATTTCTATTCTTTCTTATTTTGAGAACATAATTTTAAGAAAATGTGTACAATTATTTTAAAAATTTAAGAAAAATTGAACAAATATCGAATTAAAGCAATTTAATATTAAAATAATTTAAATTTTCATTTAAAAAATTAATGTTTCTAGCTCAAATTAATATCACTAAAAATACTTAACGATTTCTTGATTCACTATGCCATTAAAAGATTTGAAAATCATTACATCGTTTTACATTCTTTGAACTGCATAATCTCTGATTGGTTGAGAGGTGTGGCCTTAAAGGTAGGGGTAGGAAAAGGAGAGAGAAGTGGCCCCATATTGTATATTTCGCTTGAAACCCAAATTTGTATTTCTGGAAAATTTCATTTATTTGTTCAGTTCACGTTTTAAACTAATTCCAGGAAAAATTGAAATATATGATCAAGTAATTTTGAAAAATGAATTCAGATAGTCACACATTTTGCGTGGAATTGATGCAGTTATGATCAACCTCAAAAAATACATAAATTGCACTTTATAATACAGCAATGTGGTGGCGCTGCAAGGATAAAAATGGTAAACAAAAATTATAATGAAACACTCGAACAATTAATACTCTGCAGTCACAATCTCTAACACAATGCGTGTTATGGATTTCTTGAAGAAATGGAAACAAACCTTAGTTTTTACACACAAAGGGCACAATGCTTTGAATGAGCGATAGAGGTAAAGTGGATTGAAATATGCTAAGCTGAGAAAGAGAGCTAGACGCCTAAACCGTTTCTCCTCGGGGCCTTAGCACAAACTTTTTTCCCCGTAGTGCTGTAAAAATTAATAAAAGTTGAGGAAATTTATAATAAAATTATAATAGAAGCAGACAATGAATATTTTAAAATTACAATATCAACACGGGGCATCAAGTTTTAAAAGGCTATAGCTTTCCGGCCGGAGCAAATACGCCTTTAATTTGGGTATGAAGATAAAAGCGGGTTGAGTTCAGACTCGAAGGAAAAACGGTTAAAACTCCTAAACCTTTTTACTTCACGGAATAATTTCAGTTCACTTCTACTTTGACGCTCATTCATTCCGTTTCCACTATCTCAATGTTTCAAACCCTTCTTTGCGTTGACCCGAAAACTGAAACCTCTTCTCTTCTGCAACTTATTCTACCACCTTTTATATGACGGATTACACATATATTCTTTCAAAATTCTTTGAAATTGGGTGATTCTGGCCTGTTTGAGATTCCTCGATTTCTGTTGGGGTCATATCTTCAACCACACCAGTGTCCATGTTTATTTTGACCCGTTTGTTAGCCGTAAGTCGGTCGTATTTATAAGTTGTCGAAAATATTGCACGAAGATCCGCATTATTTCTCGTCAATATTGCAAAGATATCACCATTGGAAGTTGATAAAACAGATTGTTCATTGGTTGGCATAGGCCGAACTATATAACGTGCGTCTTTCAATACAAGTGGCAAATCACGGGGAAAAGTGTATCTTCGAATTTCAAACCTTCTGTGCGGATTTGTTTTAGGAATAAGTCGAAGACTTCCAAGTCGGCTAAGCGAACATCCCAATATCCGCAAAGAAGAATCCCTAGCAGGAGGAGACCTGGACCTCATACGATGGGGCGGTACGGAAGAAGAAGCCCTGAACAAATGTCGGGTTCTGGCAGACGCACCAGAACTTGCAGTAGTATTTGGGAGAGTTTCGGAACTAGAAAGACCAGGAATAGGTTCGCCATTAGGTAAACAATCAAATTGGGAACTTAACTCTGCAACAAAGAAACAGAGGAGTTAATTTTTTTTCTGGAACATTTTTCTCTTGCTGCGAAATAATTATCTAACATGATGTTTAGACTTGAGAAAATTAATCTTAAATTTTCTGCAGTGTAAAGTTTTTCATTAAATTGTCATTCCTTATTTTAAAATATTCAAAGTGATAAGTAGATGAGAATATTCGTCTATTTTTATTTGGAATTGAATTAGCCACTATTTTAACATTTTTGTCTCCCGACTTTCTCCCGGTTCTCCCAGTGAATGTTCGTGGTATCTCGCGTTTTGTAAAAAATTAACTCTGTTTAAAAAACCCACCGTTTTTTACATATATTATCAATTGCGGAAGTCGATAAATATCATTACAATGTTTTTCAAGAAAATAATTAAATTTAAATCATATTATAAGAAGGGTAATGAAATTGTTATGTGTAATAAAGGAAAATACAGAGATCGGGTCTTCCTCTCTCTGAATTTCTATTTAGTAACATGAAAATATTCCAATTTACAAATAAATTATTAAACTAATTTTTTAATATAAGGTTTTAAATATTTTTTAAACAATAAATATTAACCATTGACCTCAAATAGCAAACATCTAAAATTAAAAAAAAACGAACGATTTTGGGCAATTTAGTTAGAAAAAGGAGTTGAGTTTTATAATGTCTAATTCAAAGCGCTAAAAATTAAACAATTTTAATTTGATTCCGAGAATAACGAAACCAGCATGAATTTAGATTAAAATTTTGAAAATATGAGAATGTCAAAATGTTAAAAATTGGATATTTAAGATTCAAATTTTGGAAATTGGACTATTTAAATTTTAAAGGAATTGACATTGTATTCTTTATAATTAGATGTCATGCTTCTGAAATTCTAGAATTAAAAATTTCCATTATGTAACAAAATTACAAGTTAATGTTAAAACTAATGAAACAATGAATGCGTGCCTAATTTAGAATTAAACAAAATTAAATATGAATTGAAAATTAAAACATATAAAAAAAATTTAAATTTAGGTTTGTTCCTGAAAATTTAGAAATCTGAAATTTCAACCAATTTAAATTACTTAAATTTTCCTTTTTCTGATGTGTCCATTTCAGGTGGTGTAAGTTTCATCATTTTTTATTTTAAACACAATTTTTAATTTTTTAACAAATCTTCGAATATACAAATTTTTAGATTGAAATGACTTATTTGTTTAAATCTTAAATTTAAAAAATATAATTTCAAGATTTTAGATAGAGAATTAAAAATCAAGATAAACAATACAAAATAATCTTGCTGTGATATTATTTCATTTTTTTAAATTGTACAATTTTATGCCTTTCAATCCGAAATTGCTTTATATTTACATCCAAAATTATTAAATTTAAAACTGCCTATCAAGGCCTTTAATATAAAATTATTAAATATTTAAAAGCTTAAATATTTAGAATCTCAAGAAAAAGCTTAGACTTCAAGGCCTGAAAGATTGACTGGATAGTTTTTTTTACTCAGAGATGTGACTTTGTTAAATCAAAAGTCAGTGCCATTTTCACCATTCCAAATTTCAGAATTTTAAATAAAGCGAAAAATATGGTGGAAAGTTTCAAGAATTACAAAATACGTGAATTATAAAATACGGGAAAATTGCCGATGTGATATATTCTCTACCGGCTTTATCTTGGTTTTCTCCCGGTGCAAGTTCCTCCCGGCTTTCTCGCAGTTCTCCTGATACTCCCGAGTTGGCGGCCACCTAGGAATTCTTTTTTTTGACAAGCCAGTAATTTCTTCAAGATTTGTTTTTGCCGTAAAACTTTTTCTTGGATGACAAACAGACACTTTATTTCCAAATCTCTTTTGTTGAAAATTTATCTATTATATGGAAAATTTTCCACTTTTTTTCGGATAAATAATTTTTCTACTGAAGATTTACACTTCTGTCGGGCATTATTGCTTATGGCTAATTGTGACTAATTATGGCTTATTAACTTTTGCATTGATATTCGTTTTTTAGTACAACTTTCCTGAGTAATGACAGAAGTTAAAACGTCAAAAATATCTTTATTATAAATTTATGAATTTATTACGCTTTTAAGAGGAATGCTAAAATAAGTTCTCCCTCCCTTTTAAACGAATAATCATGCTTCAAGTTCAGCCGTGATTTTGAGAGTAATCTTCTTAAGTCGGAAATTCAGCTATTTGGCTGGATTTTTATCATTCTGTTGAAATTTTTTTTTCATGAATGGATTTTATTTTTGACACTCTCACGAATACACACATTATGTGTTCTTCCAAAAAAAATCGTACTCATTCAGTAAAATTAAAATCAAAATTGAGTGAAATTAACAACTGAGATCATGTGTTAAATAAATCACCCTTTTTTTGATTGGCCCATAATATAAAAAATCGACTTATATTATACGTATATGACATAATTACATTTAGCAACATTGGCATAATCCACACATAGTTCCCAATAAACATTGACTCTCTATTTCTCCTGATATTTGCACGCTCGGCTCCTCGTTATAATCCCTAAACTCTTTCTTTATCACTTACCTTCTACCCCCTCCCCCCCCCCACCCCC
>JAAAKG020137705.1:13497-35387 GCA_010014905.2 Druon quercuslanigerum
ATAGATGAAGTATCAACTGAAAAAGATTAGTTTTGCACCTGGAAGATTAATTTTCTTCGTTAAAGACAAATTACCCTACACTCCATAATATAAGACACTCATCACTAAAAATGAAACAAATTCATTCCACTTACAGAATCATCTGCTAACAACTTCTTTCTTAGCCATTGCTCCAAAATAACAAGCCTAGGTACACAAACTCTTCCACCTCCTGTACCGCCTTACCCTTCCACTTCAACTCATTCATTCCATTCTTACCAATTTTTTCCAATTATCTTCTCAACCTTTTCATGATCTCCTTTAAAGCTTCTTCGCTTGTTGCTGGCAGCACTATCTTATCTGCATATGCGATTGACCATATCCTTTCCGCAGCCTATCAGCAAGCACCATCGCGAATATTTGGTACTAATACTTAGTACTACTTTGATATTAGCGTAATTCTTCTATTTTTTTTCTGCCTCTCCCTGCCTCCTTTTTTATACAGTACGATAAGCCCCTCCCTCCAGCCTCTGGGGAATCCCTCTCCCGTTATTCTTTTATACTACTCCTTTTAGTCTCTCCCTTACCTTTTTTGTGCCAAACATCCATGTTTCGTTCTCTACACCGTCCAGCCCTAAGACTTTTTAAACATCCTTATCTGCCTCTCTATCTTCTCGTCATCCAGCTCCTTTACATCTACCTCTCTTGTTCTTCTAATCCCCTCGTTTCTCTTCTGTGTCCTGAAATGTATCCCTGACATGAATCTTTAAAAACTCCCTCCATACGTCACTACCTATCTTCTCACTTATCCCCACCCTACGTTTTCTAAACCTATTAATTATCTTTCACACGTCCCCTGCTGTCTTTACTTGTCTCAACTCCTCTTCCATCTCTTTTTTCTTTTTCTGCTTTTTTTCTTACACATTATCCTAAACACCTTCCTCTTTATTTATTAACTTATCCTTTGATTTCCTTTCTAAGCTCTCCCTTTTCCGGTTCAAACTTGTATTTTACTTCTCCTACTTTTACTGCCCTCATTTGCACGCCCTGTCCCTCTTCCTCTCCATGAGCTTCTTACTCTAATCCAACTCTAACCCCTGTTATAATTCCCCTACTGCTTCTTTGTTTCATTTTCACTCTGACCGCATCCTGTAGCCTACAACTCTATAGCCCCTTGGAAACTTTGGATCTACACTATCCCATTTCTTGTTCTCTACCCACACCTCTATTAATCGCACTACATCAAATTCCTGTATATACCTTCAGATACCCTCATCTTTTTTCTTTACCCGTGCTACGTTCTAATACAGCACCTTTAAAACTCCTCCGCCCTGCTTTACTGCCACCTCACTACTTCCCACCTCATTACTTCCCACAAAACAAATCCCCATGCACTTCGTTTAAAACCCCCTTCTCCTCATCCCAAACCCACATTTTCTCCCCCAATTTTATTTCCCGATGCCTTACCTTGCCGCTCTTCCTTCACTCCACCCCTTCCCAGCCCTCTGTTTTAGCATTCTCTGCACATCTCTTTTCTTCCTCGTCAAGTCGTAATCGATGAAAAGCTTCTTGTCCTTTATCCTATTTTTGTTACGCATTAACTCAAATTTTTCTTTCCAACTTTCCAATTCCGCAAGCACCACTTCATTCTTCTTTCCCACCTCCAACCTCACTTTCCTTATCTTGCCTTAAACCCACCCTGTGCTCTCTAGCTGCACGTCCACCCCCTCCCTTTCTTCCGCAATATTTAACTCTTATCCTCTTATTAAAATATTATCTCTCCTATCTGCATTTCCTTTCCTCTCCATCCTTAAATCAATCCTTCTCACACCTACGCTCTCCCACATTCTCTTCTATCATGTTATCCAGCCTTTCCCAGATACCTTGCTTTTCGCCTTCCCCCCTGTCAACTAATTCCCTTTCAGAACTGCCCCCCGCCATCTCCAGCGTTTGTTCCGCCCTTTCCTGCCTATCTTTTATCCTTTCTTGCATCTGCTTCACTTGATCTCCTTTTTCCTTCTTTATCGATACCATTTCTCTTTGCAATCCTTTTACTTTTCTCCTGAGCTCTTTTAACTCCTTTTCCCATCTCCCATCTCTTACCCTGAGGTCTTCCCTCATACCATACATCTGTTTCATCGCCCCCCTTACACCCTCCCTTAACCCTCTGACCTCGCCTATCAGAACCTCGAGAACCTCCTTCTCTGCCTACCCCTTCATTTTTATGAGGGTGACCTACGTATCCGTACAACCTTTTTGAAGAGACTTTCTAGTGTGCTTTTCTCCGGCCTATCTTTGCTGTCTCTTTTCCTCTTTAAGAGATCCCCCCTTTCACTAGTGCTAGACACTCTCTCCCTTGCTTTGGCGTTTCCATCGTTCCGATGTTTCCCTCTTCCTGACGCACCACTCGACACCAGACAACGCCCAGCTGGCCGTCGTGGTTTGCTGGGTCAGGACAAGAAGTACCTGCTGCAGCCAACAGATGTCTCTGAAGGCCGTTCTCGCTTACCGCCCAAAATTTTGCTTCTCTTTGCACTATTCCCTCTCTCACAGCCCCTCACATGCACACTTTCATCAACATTCAAGTCCACGTAAGTATATAAGTTACAACAGATTGCCTGAATGCGTACAGAACTCTACGCTGTAGTGTGCTTGTACCAAAGTTAACCTACTTTGTCAGAAATTAATTTTTTTGTAGCAGAACCATTATTTTAGCAGAAGATTCTTTTCCTGTCAAGTTGTATTTTTCTTAATCTAGCAGTTTATCTTGTGAATAAATATTTTGGTTGGGTATGGATAACCAGATTAAACAAGTGACTTTAGATAAAAGGAAGCTAGTCGTAACAAAAAATTGTTAAGTATTCGTCGTGATACACCGTGATTACTTTCGGTTGAATCGTACAATCTCCTGATAGACTTCATTTAAGATAAACGTAGAAATTCATATAGGTGTCTCTTGAGAATAAACCTTAAGGATTGTCTGCATGCCTTCAGGAAACGTAATAAATCAGTCTGTCCAAATGTAATATCTTTGGTTGAAAGTTTAACTCTATCGATGAACATTTCTCTTTACTGGTTAAAAAATTAATTTTTTCCACTACAAATTTACACGTAGGTCAAAAAATATCGCGACAGCTAATGCAAATACTATTAAAAATAACTTCTGGCTTTAAAACGTTTTGGCTCATTTAAAAAACAAGCGAAAATATGTTCTGAAATTCTTTTATAATCTCCATCTTCTTTTGACTGAACACTCTTTTTATGGTTCAAAATTAATGTTTCAACTTGAATTTAAATACGAAATTTTCCGTTGAGATAATTTATTTGTTTAAAGATTTCCTATATTAGTTAAAAATCAATCTTCTCAGTTAATAGTAAACCATTTTGTCGAAAATTTGATTTTTAAGATTGAAAATTAGGCCTTCTAACTGTAACTTCAATATTCAATGTTTAGATAGTGTTGAATTATATCGTGCGTGAATATTGTGAGTTTGATAATGATAATGTGAGAATAGCTAACCGTCGTAGCAACCACTCAGGTTTTCCGAACCTTCAGTATGTAAGAAATCGAGGAACGTGACGGTTCGACTAGACAAACCACGTTAAAATTTCTTAATTCGCGCCAAGTAATTATATTGTTGTACTTGGGAATCGAAATGGATGATAACTTATCGAAGATCAAAAGGTTCATAGCCGCAAGTTGTATCCGAACTTATTCTTAAATGAAGACTCCTATGTTTTATTCTCCTTCGAGCCGGATTTGAGTGTGATTTATAAAAAAGGTCATGTTTTCTAACCTTTTAAAAAATTTCTAGAAAGTTCAAAAGTTTGATATGTTTGCGGCTATTATGGCGTCTCTAAAATTTGGAATTAAATCGCGTTTCCTCGCTATAAATTTGGTGAATGTTCATCGGCTGGGCAAAAAAGAGTATCATGTGCTACCTGAAACAGTAACAAGTGTTCAGTGTTTGTTAATTACAACACTTTATAGACAGCAAGATCGCAGATTAGGATCCCGCCTAAAATTAGTCCCTATATCACATGAGAAGGAGTTGCTGAATTATCAAAGGTGTATCAATACACAAATGAAGGTGGACTACAACCCACACTACTCGCTTTTCTCCGTTTTGGAATAAACACTTCCCCTTCGTCGAAGTTTATAGAGATGAGTTTATTTATTATTATTAATATTCCTTTTAAAGACTAGCTGATTAAACTCTTACATATTCAAATTACTTTCTAATCGTGATAACTAGTTACGAATGTTATCAAACGACCTAACAGTTTCAATGTTGTAAGATCTTTATTAAGACTTTCAATTGCCATTTAAGTCAAAATAGATGCATTGTTTTCTGAATGATCCGAGATTTCTCAGTCTATCATGAGGACTAAGACAAATTTTAAGAAAAGTGCAAAAGCCAACCTCAATCTGGTGACTGCCAAGTCTCTTTGAGATCTTCTCGACCAACGCTGAAAACCATGTGAGAATTTACATCTGCAGATTAAAGCTGCCGCTACGTCTGAGAATCGGCAAAAACTTGAGTGTTTTACTTAATCTAAATTCTTACTTATTTAGTATGCATTTCTTAACGCACATGATTTCTTGATATACCAGATTGACTTCTTAACACCAAAACCTTACTTAAACGAAAGTTTGAATCAAACTCGAAACACAAGACATGAATCATTACCTGTCAAGCTCCTTCAGATTGTATTACCAGAATTTAATGGGGATTATTTATGACTACTTAGGAGTGGCTAAAGAACAGATTTAATTGATATTAGTCTTTCTAGTGTGACACCTAACTCGGTGGCAGAACTCCGAAAATTACGCGATATAACAAATGAATGGGAGATTTTGGTGGGTTCTCGTACCGACTTTCCGACGTATAATGAACTTGATAAATTCTTAGAAAAACGTATTCGTGTTTTGGCAGCAATTCAGACTTCAAAAAATTTATCTTTAGATAAATCTAAAAATACGTAGTCATCGTCGGTGCTGAGCCATACTGCTTCTACCAGTTCTAAGTGCCTGTTGTGTAAAGATAATCATCCTTCATTTAGATGTTGACAATTTAGGGCACAGTCGATTGATAAACGTCAAGAAAATGCACAACAAGACCAATATTGTTATAATGTTTTAATTCCAGGGCACAAGCCATACTCCTGTCTTAGTAAAGGAAAATGTGCCAAATGTCAGCGAAGGCACAACACGCTACTACACTATGTACCACGGAATGAAAGTGGTTGAGCAATACCTGTCAAATCTATTGCGTCGACTACTGTGCACAAATCCTTAATAAATCAGATAGATAAGATTGTACAATCTCCTAGTAGTTCGGGTGGGAAAGACATTGCAACATTGCAAGCGAATCAAGTCTCTATAAACAATGAAATCCCATCTGTACATATTTTAAATACTTTCCCAAATCTAGCGAGTAATACTCTATTAGCTACGTCTCTGGTAGACGTTTGGGCTGATAATGGTCGAATCTCTAAATTTAGAGTACTGTTTGATCAGGGATCTGAGTGTTTTTTCGCATCAGAAAGAGCAGTTAATGTCTTATGTCTGAAATATGATAAAATTAATACGCTGGTTTATGGAGTTGGTGGTTCAGAAATCGGTTCAACTAGAAAATGAGCTTATTTTCAATTTCTTCTAAAAGAAAAGGATTATTAAGTTGTATACTTGCAATCATTAGTATTATTAAAGCTCACATCTTACCAGCCACCTGTTAAATCTGGCGCGAGTGTGAAAACAGAAAGAAAACAATGTTTTTTTTAGCTGACCCCGACCCATTCAACACTTCGAAGATTGATTTCATTATAGGTGCAGACAAATTTGGATCCTGCTTATTGCCAGGATTAAAACAAGAGCTTTTGGGCACCCTGGTGGCGTAAGCAACCATTTTTGCTGGGATCCTTTAGGTCCAGTTTTAAATCAAATGTCACCTGTTGTTTCTTCATTTTCAGCTCATCATGACGTAACATCTGAAGTACTTCGTGAGGATTTAGCTCGTTTTTTGGGTGTTGGAAGAACTTCAAATTAAAATACCTTTAGATGAACAAGAGCTCTCGTGTGAACAACAACTTATTTTTACCCATAAGCTTATGGATTACGGGCGTTACGTCTTCCGCCTATTGTTTAAACATGGGCCTCCGATCAATATCGGTAATTCTTTCGAAAGAGCTAGAATTGTGCTAATAAGAACATTTCGTGCCTATCGGAAAAAACTGAACTGTTGCAAGAATATTTTGACTTTATGTCCGAGTATAAACAATTGGGTCACATGAAAGTTATTTAAACGGAAAATCTTAAAGACTTTGAACAAATGGTGTATTTGCTTTACCATCCCATAATTCGAGCTACCAGTATCACGACTCGTTTGCGTATTGTTTTTAATGCTTCTAGCCCCACTTCAAACAACACATCGTTAAATTCTGATCTACATATTGGTCCAAAAATCTTCACAGATTTAATTTCTATTATCATGCGGTGGCAAGTGCATCGTTACGTGTATCTAGCGGATGTGGAGAAGATGTATCAAAAATTCTTGCTGACGTCAAAGATCGTGACAATCAACGAATACTTTAGCAGTCTCCTCATTAGAAAATTATAGCTTATCAATTGGCCAAGGTCACCTATGGGAATGCATGTGCTGCTTATTTTGCTAATAGGGTAATTAAACAATTAGCGCAGGATGAGGGCTCAAACTTTTCACTCGCATAGCATGTTCTTGAAAATAATGTTTACATTGACTATGTTTTGTTTGGTGCTGATACCATGGCGAAAGTTGAGCTAATTCGATCCCAAGTTGTTCAGATGATGGAGGTTTTCATTGAAGAAAGTGGGCAGCTCATAATAGCGTACTACTTAGTGAATGTCCTTCTGGCCAACACGAACGTGCCTTGGAGTTTCCAGTAGCTGAACACTTGCAGTTAAAGGTTCTTGTATTATACTGGGATCCATTGTCGGATGATTTTTAAATCAAGGCTAATTCTAAGCCCATTCAATTTTCTATTAAAAGAATAGTTCTCTCCAAAATTGCTAAATGATATGATTGTCTTGGTTGGTTAGCTCCTGTGACATCCTGTTTCAGTGACTTGAATATTATCATGCTCTTGTCAACTTAGAGCAGTTAAGAATTCCACGGTGAACAGGTCACCTCATATCGAATTCAGTTTGCGAGTTGCACGCGTTTGCAGATGCGTCTACCAAAGCTTATGCAGCAAATGTATATTTACGCATTCTTGATGAGTCAAGTCATGCCGAGGTCACTTTATTACTATCAAAAACCAAAATTGCTCTTATTTCTGCAATAAGCGTTCCTAAATTTGAATTATGTGGGCTGTTCTTCTAGCTAAAATTATTATGTATGTGGCTTCAAATATGAATCTGGAAGAGTTCCTGTTTATTGCTACAGCGACTCTACAGTAGTATCGTGCTGGCTCAAGAAACATCCTTCCAATTTGAAGACTTTTGTGGCGAATCGAGTTGCCTTGATGCACGAACATTTGCCTCATGCTAAATTGCGTCATGTCCCTACTATGGACAATCCTGCTGATTGTGCATCCCCGGGGATCTCTTCAGGAAAACTTCTCGATCATTCCTTGTGGTGGCATGGGCCGCCCTGGCTCGCAGGGCCTTCCAGTGGTTGACCAGACAAACGTTCTTTGTTAGATCCTGACAATAATTTGGAACTCAGGTCACCAAGTTCTCATCAAGTCAGTAGTGTAGAAGAAGCTACATTGGATTTGGTACATAAATACTCTCACTGGCCAAAACTGCTTCGCCTATTGACTTCGTTACGTCAAAATCCTAAAGCACAAAATTTCTAAAAAAAATGGAGCCAAACCACGATACCCAGCTCTAATTTTTAAAACATCAGAAATAGATCAAGCTCGATTTTTTTGGCTTCAGTCAGTACAAAAAGATTTCTTTGTAGTCGAATTAAGGGAAATTCATGGGAAGGGTATTCTTAAGACTAAATTCATCTTGAAGCCATTATATCCGTTCTTGGACTCGAAAGGATTGTTATCTTACCACGTCATAACATGAGTGAACTCATCGCTTCACATCCCCATCTCAGATCCTTGCATGGAGGATCGCAACTGTTCTTACACACTTTAAGGCTGTACTAAAACAGTTCACATAGAAGTCGTAACAGATTGTTCTTCGAATGCCTTTCTGGCAGCTTTCCACCGCTTTGTCTCTCGAAGAGAAGGATCTTCTCACATGTATAGCGACAATGGTAAAAACTTTGAAGGTGCGGACAATGAATTGAAAAACGGCTTCAGGTATATGAAGGAGATCATGACTTGCATAATCAACTTGCTACAGAAGGAACATCGTCGCACTTCATTTCACCCTCTGCACCTCATTTCGGGAGTTTTTAGGAGGCTGGAGTGAAGAGCGAAGTGAAGAGCGTGAGTCAATTCGCGTCCAATAGCTCCTCTTACAGAGGATGCAGAGGATTTTTCTTATTTGACTCCTAAACATTTCTTAATAGGAGCTCCTCTTACAAGTGTACTAGACCCTTCGCTGGAGTTTACGCCTAAAAGCAGACTTTCACGATAGGAATTTATACAACGCATTTTACAAACATTTTGGAGTAGATGGTCCATTGATTATATTCATTTATTGCAGAAAAGACATCAGTGGTTCAACGAAAATTCTAACAGAAATGTAGAAAACATGGTTTTATTGCAACAGGATAATCTTCCTCCTGCCAACTCGCTACTCGGTCGTATTATTAGGTGTTACCCTGGCAAAGAGGATTTGATTCGTACGGTAAAAATTATAACTTCGAATTCCGAATGTGACCGTCCAATAACCAAGTTATGTCTTTTACCACTTAAATCGAGTGAAGCACAAGAGCTTTACGATCAAAACTCTGCGAGTGCATAATTTGTCTCTTCTTTTTATTATCTATAAGTCTTCAAATTGAAATAACTTTAAATGTTGTGTTAACACCTTATTTCAAATTTGTTGTTTTCAGTTACTGCTAGTAAAAGTTCTACCTACTACTGTTTTAATAATAATCCTTTTGTTGTTAAGATTTTTTTTGTATCGTTTTTTAATGATGGGTGGCTATGACTCACTTTCGAAATCATATTACCTTCTCGTGTTTTATCAGTCGAGGCAAGCGGTATGTTCACGCGTTCAATATAATTGTATTCATTCTGAAAGTGTTGAATTATATTAGCACAATGTTACGCGTGACTATTGTGAGTTTGATAATAATATTGTGAGAATGGCCAACCATCGTAGCAACCACTCAGGTATCCCGAATCTTCAGTATGTATGAACGCGAGAAACATGACAGTTCGACTAGACAAACCACCTTACAATTGCTCAATTCGCGCCAAGTATTTATATTATTGTACTAGAGAATCGAAATGGATATTAACTTATCGAAGATCAAAAGGGTCATAGCCGCAAGTTGTACTCGAACTTATGCTTAAATAAAGACTGCTATGTTTTATTTAAAAAAAACCTTCTAAATCACTGACTCAACCTGATCTAGTGCAAGTGAATCATAATAATTCTCAGTTTAAAAATTACAGAGTTTATTATGAAAATTAAACACGTATCAAACGTTCGATGCGAAAATGTTATGAACATTATTTTGAAGCAGTAAATCTAGTAGGATTCCGCATCAAACTATCATGGCTGATTAAAGAAGAAACTTTTTAATTTTTTATTTAATAAGAAATGAAAAAATATACTTTAGACTTTCAAAGTGCTCCACTTATTAAAAAATACTTGGATTCATTAAACATTTCTTGAAAGCATGTACCACATGTTTTAAAAATATTCGTCTTAGCAACTCTACTTTTTTTGTTTAACGTTACTTTTTTGTGACATAATTAAACCTTTTAATTTTATGTGTATAAATTGTCATAAATTTTAACGTTGTCATTTTGAGATTGAATTTGTTTAATTATAAATATTCTAATTCTTTATTTTAGTAGCTATTTCATAAAAAGAAATAATTTAACACCTCTTTAATTTGAATGAATTTTAATAATATTCAAGGATAAGTTAAAAAATATTTTTTTGTCAGAGTTGGCCCTAAAAATATTTTAATATCAAAACTTTTAAATTCAACTTTTGTATTAAATATAAACGTATAATATCAATTATAAAAATTGTTACGTTTGGACGATCTTCTCCAAAGGAAGTAGTAACTTAATAAAGTTTGAAAGTGCATATTCTTTTTGAACCTTCTCTACACTTTTTCAAGAAAAAATACTTATTCAGATTAATGAAACAATTTATTTATCGATAACAACGTACTAATCGTTTTTAATTTTTTTTGTTATTAATTATTTTATTTTGCACTTTCAGGCTTTTTCGGATAGTGTATTCACTTAAAAAATTTTGTCAATAATAAATATTTTATGAAATTTTGCGTAATAGCTACTTAAATAAAAAATTATAATATTTATAATTTAACATATTTAAACACAAAATAAAAACTTTACAATTTATGACAATTTACTACCATACAGTTAAAGGTTTAATTGGTAAAATACTTAAAACTTTAATTATGCTATTAATGTTGAAAATAAAAAAATTTATGATATAACCAAACTACAAACACTCAAGAATCATTAGTGAGTATTTGAGATTAAGAAAACGATAAGGTGTACTATCATAAAAGTATCCACATTGCTTTAAAGTGTTTTTTTAATATTGATATCAATGTTTATGCATAGATAACACAGATAGCTTTATAATATAGATATTTATCTTTTTCTTTTTCTTTTTTATTCTGAAAGAACTTTTCGTCCTTTTTCAAAATTCACCGGAAACGTTTTGTTAGAATCAGACAGTTTACTTTAGAAAATATCACACTCTGAAGAATTTTGATCAAATGCAAACAATTTTAAGTTGGTAGATAATTTTACAACGTGAATCTGTATAATAAACTCCAAAACTGTATGACGATTTTTTTTATCAAAGTATGGGTGTTGGATTTATGTTTTAAACCCAACATTTTTGTAATATTAGTCAATTAATAAATTAAATTAATTATATATATATATATATATATCAGGCAATTATGTTTTATAGTTAAAGTGAAAATTCATTGAAGATACTAAATTTTTTGCGTTTGCAAAAAAAGTAACATCTTCTTGATTATTTCGAAAACTAATAAATTAAATATTAGGTAATTTCTGTACGACATTTTAGAGTGTACCATATTGGGCAAATTCTGTATCAAATAAGAGTTGAATAAAAATGGTAATTGGAATAGAGTTAAGCATAAATCGCAATCATTTAGTGTGGCCTATAGATTTAATTCCACTTATATTATACGTAGTATAAATTACGTGTTTTTATATTCACCAACAGAATTAAGGATAACCGTGACGAATAATGCAAATGTTAAAATAATCTGCATATTTTCTATTTAAAGGAAAATATTAGTATACTCTCAAAGAATATTTCCAACAATGTAACTTATGAATATTCTGGATCGTTATCTGTTAATATAGTATACCCTATGGTCGTAATTCTTAACTTATCGGCGCCAAGGTTGTTTTTCACAAATATTTACATTATATTAGAGTGATTTCTAACAAAGAAATATTCTTACTATAAGTTCAGCAACCTTGGTGTTTGTGAGAATAGACCCTTTCCTCACCCCCTTTTAACTAGAGGGTAGCCAAACTTAACCGCAGACTTTTTAGAACGCTGTATTTTTTATATAAAATTTATTCAATAAAAATAATTTTGGTATTTGTAAAAAATACAGCGTTCTGAAAAGTTGCACCGCAGCCAATAATAAACCAGTCCTTAAAGCGAGCCCTATGCATGTAACGCATAGGATTGGGAAACCAGTTCTACTCCGACCGTGTATTTGGAATAAAGTGCTAACACTTTATTCCCCGTGCTTAGTGATACGGAGATAAACTCCAGGAATTTCATTGAAAATGAATATTATAAATTTCGTAATTGGTTTAAGTGGACCCGCGTCTTTAAAAGGATGGTATGATAACGGCGTAAAAAATGTTATAAAAAGTATAAAAAGTGCCCAGAAGCGATGCAATCGTCCCAATTTAATGCTCGATTTCGTAATCCCGGACAAACTTATTGTAAATGCGAACAGAACTATTATATTTACGATTATTAATTGCTATGAATAATTGTGTGAAACTATAAGACAGAATTCAGTCACTAATAGGTCCGTTGACTTAGCTCGATCAAGATTAGGTAACGTAAGCCAGCAAACTAACAAAACCGAGATTTGAAACATGCCATGCAGACAGAAAATTTAAATGCCACGGTCTAAAAATTAGCTCATAAAATTGAGGAAAGTTCGGCTATAAAATAAATTATATTAAATGTACCTAAAGAAATAGGAATGCATGTCCAAGCCGTAAAATCCGCGAGCCTGAATTCAAGGCTGCTACAAATTCCAAGAGACCAAGGAATACCACCGAGGTGCAATCCTTTTTGGGACTTGCAGGTTATTATCAGAAACTCCAGAATGATTTTTGCAGCAAGGGAAAACCTAAAACTAAATTAACAAAATGCAAAATAATTTCTACTTGCACACCAGACTGTGAAAAAGTCTTCCAAATAAAAAGGAAACAAAATTATGTTTGTCCCCTGTCTTGCGTTATCATACGAGCAGTAGAGATCTCAAGGCAGAACCTGTAGGGACACAAGTTTAAAATTTGAATAAATCATCAGAACATAATGCTCAAAAAACTAATAAATGTTTAAGCGATAGTAATCTGTAAACTTATTAATGAAACTAAGTAGTCCTGTAGTTTCAAACGCCATCATGAAACCACCAGTTACGAATTCGTTTGTTAAAGAACTCCACATATTACTTGACGAGGCATACATGAATTGTCAGAAGAATAAAAAGGAATTGAATGTAATCTTGAAAACCAACGGCAAAGGTTAATTATTTTTAAAAAACCTTATAAAAATCTAAGCAGAATATTAGAGGTACAATACTATATCCTGCTACGTCCTATCCAGTAGATGAAGTGGCTAACTTATAAATCTAAAATTGACGCGAGCACGTTTGCACTAATATATCGTCTCATAACTCCTTCTGAAAATCTGAAATGGGAAATATTGGTACACCGTTTTTGGATCAAAAGACTGTGGCAGCAATTTCTTTTTTGCGAAAATACCACCGGAGAGCTAACTAAAGAAGAAAGTGATGCAATAATTCGCGGAGGTCATGGTATCACAGCTGCACAACACTTTGGAGAAAATATTCGATACCGCATGTTACATAATTGGGCTCTCAAGTTACATTCTCATGCAAATGCTAATGTTTTGGGGCCGCCTGAGTTAAAAAAAAGTTTTTAAGTCGATGTATGTCTGTGTTTCCGGCGTCGTCGCCGTTGTTGTCATTCTCCGTATGCTGAATAGTATTCGAAAGACTATTCAGATTGAATTGTGCTTTGGCACACGTTCTTTGAGGCCAAAAAGAAAAAGCAGGTTGCATGATGAGAATGTGTACGTTAAAGCCGAAAGAATTTTAACGAAAGGGAATTCGCAATCACCAATTTACAGTTGTCGATGCTTTGACCTTTAATTTTAAAAGTCTTTTGCACAAATGTGGAAAAAAACAAAAAGACCGAGCGCGTAGCGCAAAATAAATAATTAATCTAGCGTAAAGCGCACTCTCAAATTTGCGAGGCGGACGCGTAAAGAATATGCTCTTGCAGCGTACATTTATTTATTTAAAAATGCCTAAAAAATTTTAACCAACTATTCAGTAAAGATTTTAATATCAACACAAATTATTAAAAATATACTGAATTTTTTATAAATAATTAAACTGAGTTAGTTCAGAAAAATAATAAAATAATAGTTTTAACAATCTTAATGAAGAAAGGCCCTGTTTGGCTTTTTAAAGATGTACAATAATTTTTTAAACAAACTTAGTTAGCAAATGCAATATCTAACTGCTATATAACTTTAATAACGAAATTCTATTTTTATTTTTATTAATATTTTAATCAGAGTTCCCCTACCCAGTATATAATATAGAATTTTAGCAACTCCTAATTACTGCTAAGTAATTTAACTTTAAAATAATGTCACTGGAATGGAGGTAATTTAAACATTAACAAACTTTTACAATACAAATCATGACGAATGATAAATTAAATAAACTTGAAGTAAATAATAAATTTATCTTATTTGATCAAAAGAAATTACAATTCAATCTTTATGTAATTTAATATTGTGCAAAAATTATTCAGCTATCAATTAATTAATTAATTATTTTACAATAAAAGAAGCTTTTAATTTGAGTTATTTAATCAAATTTTAAACTTATTACAGAAATCATAAGTTTTAATAAAATAAATGATCAGTTTATTAGTTCAAAACATGAAAAGCATTAAACAATCTTTTTCATGGAATCATTCTAAAAATTTTTAAGTAATCATTTTAAAAATTGAATTTGGAATTACATAATCTGAAAGTAAATAATAAATTTATGTTGCTTAATTTAAAAAATCCTCAATTGAATCCTTCTTTAATTAAATATTGTTTCAAAAAATAATCCAATAAAAATTAACTAAATTGTTCACAACATAAAAAGTCTGAAGAAATCATTTTCATTAAAAAAATCAAATTATTTTCAATTTTATACATTTTTAAAATTTTCATTTCGAAATATCTTTATATTTTCTGGAGTAGTTTCAGAAAATTGAAGTTTTAACAGAATTACTTAAGAAATATTCAATAATTCTAAAACAAAAATGATTTTCACTTTTATTCTTTTTTAAATTTGAACTGGTCTTTGTTCAACTTTAATTAGTTATAAGCTTTTGATTAATTAAAAAAAAATCAATTTCAGTATAATCTTTTAATAATTAATTAATAAGTAAAGAACATAAAAATTATTTAATAATTAGTTTCATTAAAATGTATGTACATTTAATTTTGAAAATTGAATTTAGATTTCATTTTTCAAAATCGAAAAAATTAGGAAAATGATTGTAATGGAGATGTTTTAAAGAACAAATAAAATTTTATTATAGAAATAATAGCCAATATTTAATTACATAACTTTAATGCCAATAATCAATTTATATGTTTAATTAAAAACAATTTACATTTAGTTATTTGAAAAAGATTATTCAGTCAATAGTCTTATCCGATATTGAATAATATAAACTC
The DNA here is from genome assembly GCA_010014905.2 of Druon quercuslanigerum. Classification (NCBI taxonomy): domain Eukaryota; kingdom Metazoa; phylum Arthropoda; class Insecta; order Hymenoptera; family Cynipidae; genus Druon; species Druon quercuslanigerum. The sequence goes on from JAAAKG020137705.1 coordinate 28,646, forward strand.
AAAGCAAATAATAAATTTATTTTCTTAGTTAGACAATATTTCACCTTAATTTTTGAACAGAAATTAAATTTAAAAACGTTTAGTAAAAAAAGTGAAAGTGTAATCAAAAAGATAAATTTTTTAACTAAAATTAAGGTGTATGCAACTGTCGCAACTTCCATCAAGTTTTAACTAAATAATAATTTTTTAACAAAATAAAATGAATTTTCAACGAAATAGTCGACTTCTCTATTAAAAAAGACCACTGTGTGTATACTAATTGTTTAACTTTGAACTAGAAATGACCAGTTTTTAACTAAAAATTGATCAATTAAATATTCAGTTAAAAATTGATTTCCATGCAAAATTATAAATTTTTAACTAAAATGATGAATTTTATGCCAACAGGATAAATTTTTTACAAAAAAAAAAGAATTTTCTAAAAAGCGAAAACAATTTTAAATTAAAGCGACGAATTTTTATTTAAAAAAACTAATTTTTAACGACAGAGTTTAACCTGTAATTAGTTAATTGAATTTTGAACTAAAAACAGGTGAATTAGCAAGGAACAATGTAAAAAATTTATATTATAATTCAGAAATATTTCTGCTTTGAAATAATTTAAAAATAATTGTGTGTATTTACAAAATCGAAAATGGTATTTTGTCCTGAACAAATGAATTTTTTTACATCAATCTCAATGAAATTTCTGACATCGTAGTAATTTATTTAAATAAACATTTCTATTCTTAAATTGATTAAAATGAAAACGTTAATTTCTCCATTTAAAAAATCACAAATGTTTCTTTTATGGGAAGGCAAATACATTTGCTAACGGGAAGCAAAGTGCTTTATATTCAATATGAATGCAAATAAAATAAAAAAAACTCCAGATCAAATGCACAGCTAGTTTTCAAATACATTATAGCATTATGCAAACTTTGTAAATTACATTTTTTATAGTAAGCTCAGTGGTTCTAATTGTTATAGCAACTATCTAATTTCATGGAATATAATGAAGACAAATTTTAAACATTAGGCCTAATGTTTTATTGATGTTTATCCACAATTAACTACTGAGTAGTTTTGTCACGAGTTTGACATAATTTGAGAACCAAAAAATAAAAATCCTTAATAAAAGATGACGAAATTTTTTCTTTCCGGCGTGAGCAAATACGCCTTAAATTTAGGTATGTGGATAAAAGCGGGTTGAATTCAGACTGGGAGGAAAAACGGTTAAAAACCCTAAACCGTTTTTCCCCACGAAGTATTACACATGTACTTTTTCAAAATTCTTTGAAATTGGGTAATTCTGGCCTGTTTGAGATTCCTCGATTTCTTCGGGAGTCAGATCTTTAATCACGCCGCTGTACATGTTTACTTTGACCCGTTTGTTAGCCTGAAGTCGATTGTATTTATGAGTTGTCGAAAATATTGCACGAAGATCCGCATTACTTCTCGTCAATATTGCAAAGATATCACCATTGGAAGTTGATAAAACAGATTGTTCATCTGTTGGCATTGGCTGAACTATATAACTTGATTTTTTAGATACAAGAGGTAAATCACGGGGAAAAGTGTATCTTCGAATTTCAAATTCTCTGTGCGGATTTGTTTTAGGAATAAGTCGAAGAGTTCCAAGTCGGCCGAGACTACATCCCAATATGCGCAAAGAAGAATTTCTCGCAGGAGGAGACCTGGACCTGCTACGAAGAGGTGGCTCGCTAGGAGGAGAAGACCTGATCAGATGTTGGGTTCTGGCAGGCGGATCAGGACTTTTAGGAGAATTCAGGAGTGTTTCAGAACGAGAAAGACCAGGAATAGGTTCTCCATTAGGTAAACAATCAAACTGGGAACTTAACTCTGCAACAAAGAAACAGAGGAGTTGATTTTCTTTCTGGAACATTTTTCTTTTGCTGAGAAAGAATTATCCAACATCATTTTTAGACTTTAGAAAATAAATCCTTAATTACTAAAAATTTATCACATATAAGTTAAAATTTTTTAGAACGCAGCAGACAAAGGTATAACTATACTCAGTTTTATCTCAAAGTAGACCATCGTGTTTTGGTACATCATGAACCACTTGCGCATGTACAGAAATTTTGCCCAGCGAAGGTCACTGTGTAGTGTGCATTTGAAAATATTCTATTCGAAATCAGAAAGTCTGCAGTAGAAAATTTTTATTGCAACTATTTTTACTTATATTAAACCTTTCGAAGTGATAAGTCGATAAGAATATTCGTCTACTTTTAATTGGAAGTGAATTAGCCACTATTTTTAACATTTTTGTATCCCGGCTTTCTCCCGGTTCTCCAAGTGAATATTCGTCATTTGTCCCGGTTTTTAAAAAATTAAATTAAATTTTGTTTTGAATTTTTTTTAAACTTGAATGATATAATAAGAAGGATAATGAAATTGTGGTGTCTAATGAAGAAAAAAATTATAATTAATAACTAATAATTTCAAATTGTGAGCACCTGAAATTAAAAAAAAATACGAACGATTTTTCACAATTAAAGTACAAAAAGGAGTTGTATTCTATAATTTCTAATTCAAAGCGCTAAAAATTAAATAATTTTAATTTGATTTCGAGAATTACGAAACTAGCATGAACTTAGATTAAAGTTTTAAAAATATGACAATGTCAAAATGTTAAAAATTGGATATTTAAGACTTAAATTTTGGAAATTGGACCATTTACTTCTCAAAGGAATTTACATTGTATTCTTAATGATTAAAATCGTTAGAAATAAATAATTATAAATTGATTGAAAACTAGAAAATTTGAATTCAAAACGATTAAAATTTGAAAAATTAGTAATTAAAACTAAATGGTATGTTTCAAATGTCAAACTTCTGAAATTCTAAAATTTTAAAATTCTATTAGATACAAAAATTACAATTTAGCATTAAAACTGATTAAACAGTAAATTTGAGCTTAATTTAAAACTGAACAAAATTTTACTTACCAAAAATTGTGATATTTGAACTTTCTTGTATCTAGAATTTACCCAATTAAATTGTAATTGAAAATTAAAACCTATGAAAGAGGCAGATTAAATATTTAGCGTTGTTCCTGAAAGTTAGAAATCTAAAATTGTAAACACTTAAAATTACCAAAATGTTCCTTTTACGGATGTATCAATTTAAGGTGGTTTAATTTTTAACATTCTTATTTTAAATTCAATTTTTAATTTTTTAACTTCAACTCTTCTTTTAGCATTATTATTGACTCTAGAAATTCTCGAATATACAATTTTCAAATTGGAAATGACATATGTGCTTGAATCTTAATCTGAAAAAGATTATTTTAAGATCTCAGATATAGACTTACAAATTAAAATAAAAAATACAAAAAAATCTTCCTATGTGATTTCATTTTTTGAAATTGTACAATTTTATGCTTTTTAATCCGAAATTGCTTTAAATTTATATTCAAAATTGTTGAATTCAAAATTGAAGATCAAGTCTTTTATTATAAAATTTTAAAATAATTATTCGCAAAATAGTCATAAAATGTTTATTATTTAAATTTGAAACAACAATATATTGAAATTTAAAATTCAAAAGCCCGTCCATAAGGAACCATGCATGAAACGGCAATTACGACTGCGTCGTATTCTTATGGTAACTTGTTTATGAGTTTTTTGGGGGGGGGGTGAGGAAAAAGGAAGGAGAGGACTCCAGGTGTTGAGTGAGGCGCAAGGTGACGTCACCGACCTAGATGGGGGGGATGAGTCTGTGAGGTCTAATCGAACTTAAAATTACGACGATGGTTCTCACAGAACCGCTTAGAGGGCAGCGATTCCAAAAGGGAGGGAGAAAAGGTCTCCGGCCTTTCGTACCCGGAAAGGCGTTACACGTCCGAATCTGACTCGGTAGTGGGAGTCGGCATTGCTGGTGTTCCCGCGGGCTCTGGTCAGGCAAACTTGCTGGCGGCGCTTTTGGAGAACCCGAACACTAGGCTTCTGCGCGGGTGTCATGACGAGGTGCATCGGGAACGGGGTCTGAAGGTTCGGCAATCTTAAACGAAACAAACCGGAAGCGCATAGACTCCCCGGACGTCGGCAGTACCGTAGACAAGGCGACCTTTATATCCCACGGGCAAGGTGGAAAGCTAAAGCAATCCTGAACTACGGGTCTACTAGGCTCGGCTATCGGCGAACTGTCACGTCGAACTAAGGCTGGCGGAAACACGTAACGAGGGTCTTCCACGAAATGAGATACCTTTAGAATTAACAGATTTCTCCGACCCTGGAATGGTCGTTTCCTTCGTGGGTATTTGCAAACCAGGGTCGTCAACAGGGCCAGCCGGCACTGCCGTTACTAATTCCGCGACGTCACGAGCGCGTTCCTCCTCTTCACGACGCGCTCTCTCTTCTTTCTCGCGGCGACGGGCTGCCGTCGGGCCTCCACTCTCCTTGCTCTTTTTTCGGCACGGTGTGCCGCCTCCTGGGCCTCCCTGAACCGCCGGAGATGTGTCCGGCGATAAGGGCGAGGAGCCTTGTCGGTCCCTGTTATAAAGGGCTTATTGTCGTTGGCTCACAATCCGTACACACGAGGGACACGGATACCCTTACTGACTTACGGTGATGTGAGGACGATACTGTTTGTCCCGCGTTCTAATTTCTTTCATTTGAAACGTGACGACCTATTCAGGCTGACTCTATCACGACGCAAAGGCGTCGTCGTCAAAATTGAATAGATTGACCAAGAACAACCCTGTGGCCCAAGCTCTCTAATCGGCGAAAGGCACCGCAAAACGTCGCTTGTGGCACTTTGAGAAGGGTCACTCCTAGCACCAATTTCGTTACAATCACGAACTTCACACAGAAAAACGAAGAACCACACGAACACTAAGTACGGAACGATACGAGAGAGAGAAAACTAAACATGAGAGAAAATGAGGAACTCATCAAACAGCGGACGAAGCAAAGTACTCGAAAAACTCTTTGAAACAATAAGTAAACTGGGAGCGAGGCGGTCTAAGACGCTAACACGACGTTTGATAAGGAGTACAATGCTGGATATAAACTACTGGTGGAGGGATAGTAAGCACAAGCGTTACTTTGTGGATGAAAATTGCGGTCTTTATCAGAGTTTTCGGTAAAATACACTGGAAGGCAGAGAGGTCCTGGCCCTTCCTAAATCTAACGCTAGGCTGGTCCTCGGTGACGGAGTGTGAAGCTGGCCGAAAGCAGTGGGAGCGGCGGCGGGCCCCCTGTTTGGCTGCGAGACCCACAAAGTAGTCGCAGCCAGCAGTCAGGAAGCGCTGCCTCGAACGCACTACCTCGGTCTTCACACCGAGAATTTTCTAAAATTAAAAAATTTTAAATACAAATTAAAAATAGAAATAATAGACCTAAAAATATGAAATTTTAATAGTAACTGTAAGTCTATGGTTGGAGTTTTTACCTTATTATTGATTACTAAAATTTTTGAAACAAACTAACTATGATTTGAAATGGAACTTCAACAACCCCTCTACCCATTCTCAATTTTATTACTATTTTTCTAATTTATATATACACTTTAATTCCGTAAAACGTATCCTTTGATACTATAATCATTTCTAGCTTAAGTTGAGGATGATCTCAGAATAATTTTAATATCAACTAGAGCAACGTTACCCAGAGGGGGGCATAAGCGATTATACTTAGGAAGAAAATACTCTGATTTATTATTTTTACCTTATTTTAAAATAAAAAAAAGCGCTTAATTCCCGTAGAATATTGGTTCGCTCAATGGAAGGAAACAGACGAGAGTTACCGGCTTGGTATTTCTTTATACTTTTTTGTTCATCTTAATATCCATTCATTATTTAATTTTCAAACTGCCTCGTAACACGGAGTGTTGATTGAGCTTCCTGGTTCCGCCAGTGCGCTAGAGGAGGATTAAGAAAGAGGGAGAGTATGAGAGAGAATATGAAGAAGGAAGGAGAGAAGGCGCGCGTGGGAGTGAGTGAGAGAGGCACTCGCGTACGTGCTTGAGCTCTGCCGCAATGTTTTCATGAAGAACGAAAACACGTCTGCAGGCACGTGATGCCATTGATTAGGAATTCTCGGGCTATTACTACTATGCAGGCACTCGGCAGATGTGCCCGAACGATGTTAATGAGTTTATCGAGGGTAAGCAAACTCGTCATGGAAAACGCAAGAAACCAAAATTGTCTAGTGGGAAATTCTAAATGAAAATCTGGTAAATAGATTTTTGGATACTTGAGGTTTCCATTTTTTTGTTTTGGCATACAAAAATTTCAAATAAAATTTCAAATAAAGCGAGAAATATTGTGGAAGTTTTAGGAATTACAAAATATGTGAATTATTTTATACTTTACCAATGCCACTTCTCCCTGCAATCCTTTTACTTGCTACCTCAGTACTTTTACCTCCTTTTCCCATCTCTCATCTCTTACCCTGAGGTCCTCCCTCAGACATTCTATCTGTTTCATCGCCCCCCTTACGTCCTCCCAAAACCCTCTGACCTCGCCTGTCAGCATTCCGTAAGCCTCCTTCTCTGCCTACCTCTCCATTTTTGTAAGGGCTGACCTACGTATCCGTATGCACTTTCTAAAGGGACTCTCTAGCGCGCTTTTCTTCGGACTATCTTTACTGTCTCTTTTCCTCTTCAAGACGTCACTTGACACCGGTCCACGCCCAGCTGGCCGCCGTTGCCTGCTGGATCACGACAAGAAGTACTTACTGCAGCCAAAAGATGTCTCTCAAGGCCCTTCTCGTTAATCGCCAAAAATTTTGCTTTT
>JAAAKG020137706.1:0-12835 GCA_010014905.2 Druon quercuslanigerum
AAAATGATAGGGCATTTTTAAAAAAATAGTTGTAAATCTTATTGAATTCGTAATAAGTTTTTTTTTTAAGTCTAGATTTTCTAAAATTTTGTACCTCGACTTCAACTTTTAGCATGGCCCAGGAAAAATGTTGCAAACATCTGATACTTTTCCCTATTTATTTTGTAATTTTTATCATCGAAAAGTTAAATTAAGTTAAGTTCTTTGTGTAAGAAAAATGTTTGTGTAAAGAAAAATAATAAAATACTTATTAGAAGTTGAAAATATAATTTTTATTACACCTACATACTGTTTTATATTTAATTTATTTTGGAAATTCCATTATTATTCACTTTTATTATTTTTGAGTGTTTATCATACAAATAATTCGTTTAGAATTTATCTGCTTAATTCGTTAAAAAAATAGTTTACTTTCTTAACAATATATCAACATTTTGATTAATATTCTAGTTGATAACAATTTTAAGAAATAAAAAAAAACTGTTCATCATTTTTTTATTCTTTAATATAGAGATCATTTTGAATTGAAATAATTTTTAATAATTAAAAAACAATTAATAATTAAAAAAATTTACAATAATTTGAAATAAAAATGACTGATGAGCAGAATCAAAAGTATAAGAGAGCCCCAATTAAGCACCACCTCTGTGCGTGGCCTATTCGGCCCTGCCTCAACGAAGGCGCAGACCGGCCGAGAACCGTGATCGTCGACTAAAACTCAACTCAGATACGACTCGTGAACTAATGAAGATTTTTTAAGATTCTTTGGCTTAAATTAAAGATAAAATTTAAGGATCTATGTCGTATAATTTTCAGATGTTTCTAACAATTTTCCTGGGTCATGCTAAAAGTTGAAGTCGAGGTACAAAATTTTAGAAAATCTAGACTTAAAAAAAAACTTATCACGTGGTGTATTCTCTTTAGCAAATGAAAAAAATCCGTTTGACATTAATGGACTTGGAATTCAATAAGATTTCCAACTATTTTTTTTAAAAATGCTCTATCATTTTTTTTTTCGCTAAGTTATCGTGGTTCAAAGCCAGCAGTGATTTTTAGTAGTGCTTGCGTCAATCGATCTCATAATTTCCGACGGTAGTGTAGGTCATGTTTTATAAAGTGTAGTCCTTTAAGCTTTAACTCATCCTAATCAATTTATATATTTGCTCTGTGTCACCGTAGTCTCAAGTTCGTTCGAAACTTCCCTATGACTTCCGCGCGCTTGGATTGGATCTTACCTTTATGTGATCTGGAATCTAGACTAGATACACTTGTTGCAAGTTGTATCTGAATGTATTCGAAAAAAATTTTAAAAATGGCGCCCCTGCACAGACTAAAATCTGTTAAAGTGACCCTCAAAGCCTAGTCAAGTAAGCTATAGTCAGATTATAATATGGGGTTCATTATGCAAAACTAATCGTAGGTGACAGCACCGAGTCGAGTGCTAGACCCTTTGTCTAAGGTTTATTACCCTTTTTAATAATACGATATGATAAATATTGATAAAAAAGTTTAAAAAATATATTTTGTCATGTTTGCAAGGTATGTATAAATGGCACTTTATACTTATTCACACCTGCCCATTTTCCAGCGCCTCGTGGGGGGCGGGAAGGCAACCCTGTAACTGATAATTTTAATAGATCAGTCAGTAATTCAAATCAACGCAGAAAATTTGTCGGAAGGAATTTAAGATCAATCGATAGCAACAAAAAATTTTCAGAAAGGTACTGTTCAAAAGAGAGGTGGGCCTTGATGAAAACTATTATAGTAGAAAAAACACCTCTGAATCAATTCACATGTGGAATATGTGAAATTTGGTTAAAGTCCCTGGAACAAAGCGATAGTGATAGTCAAACTGTTGCGAGAAATAAATATGTAGTAAAACTGCGGTATGGTAAAGAAAACTTCAGTTTAAGTGTGTACGTTTTTATGTAAATTGTGAAAATTTTATTTTTTCATAATTATACAAATTTATGAGCAGAAGTTGATTTTGAAAAACATGTGAGGCAAAATTTTGAGGTTACGCTCACATGGCCTTAATGATGTTAGTTTAAAAAATAAAATATCAATGATTTGTCTGTACATTTCGAAATATAGTTCTTAATAGATTCCGCTAAACATAACCTAATTATCTTGATATTGCTAGAGGTAGAACAGCTGATAAAATTAAAAATTAAAAATTAAGTGAATTGCAATATTAGCATTTTTTCAGGACGATTAGCCAAATGGTGAAAATAGGCTTGTTGTCCCGAATTTCGGGATAGCTAATATTTTTGGTAATTTTTGTTTAGTGAAAAGGATAAAATTCATATAATGCATCATTTTCGGGACGACTAGCCAAATGGTAAAAATAGGCTAGTCCTGCCGAATTTCTGGATGACTAGCATTTATCTTGATTACCGGCTAGTCATCCCAAAATTCGGGATGATTATCCCAAGATGAAAAAAAATGCTACTTGTCCCGAAACTCAGGACGACTGGACGCAGCCAATATTTTATTCCTTAGCAGATGTCAACTGCCGGTAGGGTCCATAGTTTGTAGAGGTCGGAGTATAATGAACAAAAAATCGCAATTGAAAACTTTCGTAATTTTAACCCTGGAAAATATTAAAGCCCTAATTTTGTGATATAACTTTCTTTAGAAAAAATTCTGTTTACTTTACAATAAAACTTCTCATCTCAATACAAGTCCACCCCTACTTGTCTTCAAAACCCGCCGTAAACCTGTCAACTACAGATTTACGTTTCTAACTACTAAGTCTTGCCCCTGGCTGCCAGCAAGACATAGACGTTTTTGGTGACAAACTCACGACGAGCCAAGTCGAACGCAAGACAAAATATTTTTACTCGGGCACGCAGAATTATCAGAGACTAAATATCCTAACACTAACCGCAACTACACCAGAACCGGCTATGGCATAAACACACCCATCCCCACCCCGACACCTTCATGTGTCCCAATCTGGATTGTTACTTATTGATTTTCTAGAAATGTTATATCAGAGCTATTAATAAACTTATTTCGAGCTGAAAGATGTATCTTGTGCTCGTTATTGCGGTCAATTGCAAGATCCCTTCTCGAACGCTCATTGAGTTATTAAGATCACGTCGATGCATAAGATTCTACGTTATATTAGAAAGCAATCAACTGCACAAGGGAACGGTCACGAAAACAATCTAGCCGTAATAAGCCCTACACTCTGTAAAGTAACACAACTTCGTTCAGGAACGAACCATCAATCTTGTTAGAAAAGACTATTCTGAGAGAATTTGGTAATAAAGTTACAAGCACCCCGCTACCGTACGGCCTTGTGGGTCTAAGAGAAGGAGTGGGGAACGACACCCCTATTCCTTATTACCACAATCCTGCCTTGAAGGCAGTCAAGCTCAATCTTGTGCTTATCACCTACCACCAGTCTTGTCTTGTGCTACCGGCCCGTCAAGTTAGACAGCAACGACTGAACTTTCCGCAGAACACCCCTTTGAAACCCCAACAACGACGCCCCATCGCCTCAGGACGATCTCCTGGACTTTTCACCACCAGGCACTTATCACCGTTTCCCCGCTCTCGGCTTCGCCGCCCGGTTCGGGCTTTTGGAGACCATTAAAGACTCGTGAAGTAAACAACTGTAAGTTGGTTAATAACCCATTTTATTTTTAAAAAGTGTCTGCTATTCTTTGACTTCACTCAATTCTCGGCTCTCCACTTCTTTCCCATCCTTTAATTTGAGAGATCCCTCTCAATTTACCAACTTCAACCTCAAAATGAGAATGTGGCCAAATTTGGACTCAAGAGAACCTGAGAAAAATTGGAGGGATTTTTATTTTGATGGTGCTTTTAATTATAAAAGTCAAATAAAATTGTTTTTTATTTTATAATGTAAAACTAGTAAAATCTCATGAAATGAGACTCCAATAATTTACGTAATAATATGACTTGTTTTGCAAAAGAATACAGTAGTTAGGTTACTGTGTATCTCTAGGCTAAGCACATAAATATTGTGTGACCTAGAATAAATTGATATTTTTAATTCTGAGTGGTAAACACAATGTGATAAATAACCAAGAAATCACCATATATGTTCAACAATCATCTCAGTAAAAAGTATTTACAAATACTATATATTATATACATTTTTATAATCTTGCTTCATTCAAGTTTAATTGACGTCGACTGAAAACTTTCCAAGGGGATTAAAACCTTATTACACTGCCTTGGCGTATTCTATATTAAACTTGCTTGCAACTTAATTGGATTTAGATTGTCCTCAACTAACAGAAATTTATTATATTTTCGATTTTCTATTTAAGAAATTGAACTCACAGGAAGAAAATCTTTTCTTATTTTCCTTTTCCCATTATCTTATCCTTTTACCCCTTTCAAAAAACAAATCTCAAAAATTTCTTAATCCTATTCATGGAAACTTCTTTGAATTTTTGTTAAAGTCAATTACAATAACTTAAATGATTCCTGACTTTATTTTATACAATTCGTAACAATCACTATCAACTTTGATTAAAACTATAGACTAGCTACAGACTAGGTTTTGTGGACTTTGTGAAACAAACGACGTTATTTTTCTCTCTTCTGTAGGACCAGTCTATGCAATAGCTCCTTTTCTTCATTTCTCCATATTTTTCTCGCAGAAGCAACAAACGCGAATGCAATTCTATCAAATTTGTTTGTTTTTTTTACATAAAACTTTTCTTGGCCTCTATCTTATTTTACTCCATCTCAATCCCGCCTTCTGTCGGATTACTGCTTTTCCAGCCAATAAAACTAGTTCTCATGAGAATTTAATTTAAATAAATAACCCTAGACGCGGTAAATTTTTAACTAATTACATTATTAAATATTATGAAATAATTGAATCATCAGTCAAAAGTTAATACTAATTCAAAGTCCGAGAGTTGGATTTAAAAAATTGGCTAAACTTTAAATTTCTAGTTGTAATTGAAGTTTGTATTCATTAGCACTATTATTGATTTTTAAATAAAATTTTTAGAAATTAATTATCACAGTAATTACAAATTTTTGTAAGCAACTGTAACAGATAACAAGATTTTTGAAAAAAGAATTGTCTATGAAAAGGCATTTTAAAAATAAGGTGCTTAAATCTTATAGGATTTTTGGACTCTAAAAAAAGATTCGTGTCATGACAAAATTATCATTTAAATTAGATACCGTTATTACTTACATCCCCCGTGTTCTAATTCTTTTACATTGATCACTTGTATATTCAGTGAATAGTATTCGCATCTTTGATCTATGAAATTATCTATGAAATTATCTTTGATCTATGAAATTATAAAAAAATATTTGAATTTGTCAAAAAGTTAAGTATGCTAATAAGGACTGTTAAAAAAGGGTTATTATTGCAGACAGTATAGTAGGAGCAGTGGTTTGGTTAACAAGTTGTTGTGAAAGCTGAGAATGCAGGAGCGTTGCAACAGGTGGAATGTATAACCCTCGTACCATACATCCTTCGTGGATACATATATATGTAGTCAGTCCATTAGTACTGGGGATCTTATGCAGACTTTAGGGTGGCGCGTAATGAGAAATAGAGCTTTTACTTCTCTTCGTAAATGGGGACTCTCATCATCCGTTTTCTAATTCAAAAATACGAGCTTCAAAAACATTTGTAAACGCTTTAAAAAAATTAGTTTAGTTAATGCAGTAGCTTTTAATTTATTTTAAATGCTCAAGATGCAGTAACAGACGAAGTGAATGGTTAATGGAAAATAGAAACTTTCTTTCAAGAGTAAACAAGGAAAATTACTTTTTTAAATGCAGCAATTAATTATAATAAGAAATTTAATCTAGAAATGTCAAATTAAGTTCCAAGAAAGGACTTTACAAGAACCAATGTCGCTACATTAACTCGAAAAGTTGTTGATGAGATGCGCTTTATCCTCTTTTTGGAGCGACCTCCTGTGACTGTGAACTTAAAATTTTCATCTAAATGAAATCTGTTCAATCATTTTAATCTTTTTAGAAATCTTATCTTTGATTTTCTTATTTTAAGACAAGCGTCAGTGAAATGAACGTGATAAAAATGAAAGATCTGTTCTGCGAAAAGAACTTTTCATTTCTTTTTTATATTAAAGAAGTTGATACTAGATGCTTGTTGAATTTCCGTGGACGCTGCTGGCATCATGTTCGTCGGGAGACTGTAATTTGTCGTAGAATAAAAAGGTCACCCTTCTCCAAGAAGTGAAGGGGCTAATAAGCCTTCGCACTTTAAAGCTCTCCCGGGATTCTCTGCGAATGTTCTGGTTACAACGTTCACAGAAAATAATTGTCAGCAGCTGAAGCTTATGTAGGATCCAACGTTTTCACACAAATTTAATTTCTTCTACAAACACTCTCTTAATCAATAAGTCCTACAGTAGGAGAAATATTTTCGTGAGGCAACGAAATGTGATATATTACTAGAGATACATTTTCTTTAATTGGTGTACACATGTTAGGGTAGGGTCACCAGATGGGTCTCGTAAAGAGTCAGCGCATGTTCTTCTGCCCCCCCCCACACGCACGCAGAAAATGACGCAACAAATACCAAAATCCAGCCTCCCCTGTTTAGGTACTAATTTTTCCTGTAATTTTTTATCATAAACGCCTAAAATAACACACAAAAAATAACAAAATAATATTTTGACAGGCTTCACAAGCCTCAAAATGCTCTTGAAGCTTAGCCATCTTACTATAATAGGTGGGGGGTTTTAGATTTTCTATTATGAAACCTGCTATGCGTTAAATTCTAGACTTTTATACAATAAAAACATGTCAGATGTAAAAATTCATGAAGAACAAAACAAAAGGGGTGTAGTGATACTTTCCCATTGATATTGTTTGGAATTTCGAGTACGAACTTGAATTAATGCTCGAATTTCATACCATCTTAGAATAAATAAGTCAGACATCAAATTCATAGATTTCTAAAACATAAAACGCGAGTATTTTTCTCGGAGTGCCGAACCTGTCTTTATTTTCAAAACAGTATTCAGAATCTGGCGTACCTATAGCACAGCATACACGGTAAGCTCCTAGAAAAATTTATAGGGTTGTTTATAAAACTCTATTTTTAAAAATGCCCATAAAATATTTTTTACATATTGTTTACTATTTTTAATTTAATTTTGAAATATGAATTTTTCATCACGATGTCGATTGGACGAACCCTTTGACGTCACAAGGGTCAAATTTTCCACCAATCACAGCTCATGTGTCAGTGATTCTCAAATATCCTTTTCTATGCCGATGTTTTTTTTTGGTTATGTGCATTGTGCATATTAAAAATAGAAGTGGCGAAATATTTTTAAAAAAAATGTTAAAGGAGGGTTTCGTAAAAGCCAATAGCAGAAATATAACGAAAATTGATATATTTATGGTATGTGTAAAGAATTCATTGAAAAAGTACTTGAATGTCGTAATGTTTACTGAACAATTCGTAAATATGTACGATTTTAAAATGTGTAATAAGCGTACTTACTGTATTTCTTTAACGTGTTACTGACTCTTAATCCAAATTTTACATCAGGTCAAATCAAAATAGTCAGAATTGACAGCAGACCGTAGCCTAACCTCTTTATCATGAGTTTCGTTAGTTTTCATGGTTTTTATCAAAGTCACGTCGTTACATTGATAGATAATTATGAGAACCTCTAAGTCCCGTGGCACCCACGTGACACCAATTTAATTAAGTGTTTTACCGCCTTCAATTTAAAATTTTTTTTTGTTGAACGACTCAACAGAACAAAAATTACAACGCCCCTTCGGTTCGGATTAAAATTATGTATTAAAAAATTATTTTATCTAAAATCGTGAAACAACCCTATTGTACCCAATATGCCAAAAAAAAACTATCTCGGCACATTTGCTCTAAATCATTTGAGCAATCAAAAAAGAAAGTCAAATGAAAACCCTAGCTGATTGTCCTAAGAAATGGCACTAAATTTAAAATTTTAATTGTGAGGTAGTTAAACAAGTGTTCTACGAAAACTTTTAAAAAAATTCAAATTTACATATCAAAAAAGTTATCGTAGATGACGTTTTAAATGACCGGTCGCACGATCCGGCGCACCCGGGTCGTCGACTCACCATTGATAGTTATTTTGGATGTTCGAAACATTTGAATTTTAAAAAAGTTATTGTAGAATACGTGCTTAACTTCATGGTGCATGAGCCTGCCCATCCAGGTCGTCGACTTACCATTTGTAATTGTTTTGGTTTTTGGCAAAATTTAAATTTCAAAAAAGTTTTCGTAGATGACGTTTTAAATGACCTGGTGCACGATCCAGCGCACCTGGGTCATCGACTCGCCATTGAAAATTATTTTGTGTATTAGAAAAATTTGAATTTTGAAGAAGTTCTTGTAGAATACGTGTTAAACTACCTTCGGATGATCCTATGCACCCGGGTAGTGAACTTACCATTTAGAGACGTTTCGGCTATTGGAAAAGATATTTCCAAGTGCATTTTAATGCTGGAGCCATGAAAACTTTTTCACGCGTGTAGTATCATGAAAAATCGAGCAATGTTACGTTAATGATGTTCCTAGTCCACAATTTTGCAAAGTTCACTCAAAGTAATTTTTTTCCAACATTCTGCTGAAAAATTAATTGGATGATGTTGCTTTTTAAAATTTTCATAAAATCCAATAAAAGAAACTATTTATCCATAAATCCGTTCTAAAAACTGGGAAAATTAAGTAGATTGTGACCATCTTCGAAAATTTTGCCTAAGTTCAATTCAAACCAAATCTCGTTAGACCGTGGGCGAAGCATAGCAGAGAGGCCATTAGCCATGCTTGACCCATTGTTCATAACTATGGATCGACCGTGGATGAAGATTGTCGCAATCTTGAGTTACGCTTATCCCATGCTTACCCCACGCTTAAGCCACGCTTACCCCACGCTTAACTTACGTTCACCCCACGGTCACCCCACGCTTATGCCATTGTTGACCCATTGTTCACCCATTGAAACTTTTCCACGAGGGAGGTGTCTCAAGTGCAAGAAAATCGCTGACCCATTTTCGAGTTTTTCTTAAAATCTACTTCGACCTCCAAGGTTAGGCTCTCGAAAGGGCTTTTTATCTTTTGTACGTAACCAGCTTCTTCTGAGGAGACCTGCAGTTTAAGCTGGGTTCCGAACCACCGAAACCCCGGTAGAAGTACAACCGGCTCAGGGATCGAATCCCAGACCTCCTGTATGGAAATTTGACCCGCTATCACCGTATTAATTTCAATTTGAAATCAATTGCATTGTCAGCAAAATAGATGAATTTTTTAACAAAAAAGATAAGTTTTTACCAAAACATAAATTTTCAACGAAAGAGTTGAGTTTTCAAGCTGAAAGGACAAATTTTTTAGAAAACATTAGATACTTAAGCCCACAAAAATGAATTCTAAAACAATTCGTTAAACTTTTAACATACAAAAATGAAATGCAGACCACATAGTTGTATTTACATAAAATAAATAGTTAAATTTTAAAAAAAAAGAAACAAATTTGCAACCGAATGGGTAAATTTTTAATCTTGAAAAACAAAATTTTCAACCAAATGGTCGAATTTACAAAGGGAAAAAAATTATCTTCAACCACAAAAAGCAAATAGTCAAATTTGCAAGACAAAAAGACTAATTTTTTTAGAAGGCACTTCAATTCTCGACCAAGAAATGCTTCACGGAAAAAAAATTTGCATTCCAAAAATATAAATATCCAACAAACTTGTCGAATTTTCGAATAAAAAAGATAATTTTTTAACTAACTAGTTGAATTTTCAACCAACAAAGGTGAATTTTCAATCACATGGTTTAAATTTTAAATAGAAAAGATTGCACTTGGATCAAAAACAATTAAATTTTCAACCAAGTATTTGAACTTGTAAACTTGACATTTGAATTTTTAATTAAAAAGAACTGTAACAATTATAAGAAAATAATTATTTTTTAAACAAAATAATTCAAGTTTAAACAAGATAATGGAATTTTCTATAAAAAGAATAGAATTTTTAAACCAATTTTTTTAAACAAAGCAGTTTGATTTTTTAACAAAATTTCCAACAAAAATGTTAATTTTCATTAAAAAATAATAACTTTTCAACCAATAATGGAAAAGTTAAATTTTAACTTTAGAAAACTACATTTTAAAGAAAACAAAAACAGATTTTCAACAAAATACTTAAATCTATAACCATTAAAATGACAGAACTTAATGTTTTACACAGTAGTTTAACTTTCAACCAACTAGTTTAATTTTAAACTGAAAAAGATTTAATAAATTTAAATTTAATAGTTAAATTTTTAACTAAAAAACGAGCAATGTTTATGAACTTACAACGCCCCTGAAAATGTGAGCGTCAGATAGCCTTTTACTGAACAGTATCAGCTACTAAAAGTTTATTAGTTCGAAACACTGCCGTACTAGCGGTTTATTCGTTTCACGAATGGCCGCTGAATAACGCACAATGTATTTTCAAATTGTCCTGCAGACATATAGTACATGCTAAAAGTTTGAATAAACTTCTTTTTTATGATTGATTAAGTTCATCTAATTTAAAATATGTCAGAGCTAAATTTTTGCTCTTTCAAGGATTAATTGTTCTCAAAATTCTGTGTAAAATGAGCCAAGGATGAAGGCTTTATGTCTATTTTTCAAGTAGATATTGCAAGAATAGTGTATATTTCAATGTTTTCTTGAATTTTCAATAACATCCTTCATAATCAACATTTTTTAATGTTTTTGTGCTGATTCTAAAGCTATTTTTTCACAGCATCATACCAATTTATGAATATAAATCGTCAAAATTGCCTTACCAAATTGCAAGGACCTGAAGTTGTAACAAAAAGTTGGAGAAATTGCAACATTCTTTGTAGTAACAGAAATATTTTTTTAGACTATATGAAACAGAAAATCATGAAGTTTCTATGAAATTTTCTCAAAATATTGATTGATTATTAAAGAAGTTATGAAAATTGAAGAAAATATTTACATATACACTATTTTTGCAATATCTACTTGGAAAATAGAAAATTAAGCTTCATCCTGGGCTGATTTTCTACAGAATTTTAAGAGAATTTAATCAATTAAAGAGAAAAAATTTCAGCTCTGACATATTTAAAATTAGGAGAACTTAATCAATCATCAAAAAAGAAAACCCAGTACCGAACCACATTGAAAATTCCGTGCCATACGAGATAATAAATCACAACCGTAACAGCTGATTGCCAGATTAATCGTATGTTTTCATCTAAAACAGTAGAGTTCGTGAAATCTCCAGTTATCTGCAATTACGTTACAGTTATATATGTTATAGTAAATCTTCATTCACTTAAAATCATGCCAGCCCTCACTATAAATGAAGAAGTGAAAGAAGCAAAACAAGATTTACTGCCAAAAAAATCAAAAAGTTGGCCTACGAGAAACTTGACAAATAGAGAAAATAGAAGAATGTTCGGACTGTGAACGTCATCCTTATAAAAACATTCACTTCATACGAATTTCTCGTAACATCTCGGTAAACGGCTATCCAACGCTCACTTTTCTGGAGGCTTTACAGGCTCATAACATGGTGGTTTAAAAAAAAAATTAAATATCACTCGTAGGATTACATACGTCCTTACGCGGGGAATTGAAGGTTCTCCATCGGTCATGGTTTTACTACTCGCCCTGAGAACAGTGACCTCCCCCCGAAAAAGAAGTGCCTAACCCTATTTATGATGCAATAAACTATAAATGACTGTAGCTGACTGATAATCACTTGCAATAATTATGAATCACCTGCAGTCACTTTCAGTTACCTGCAATCACTTTAACGGGCCTAGTATCACTTTTAATCAGATTAGATTCATTAAAATCACTCAGAGTCACTTGAAATTAATTGTATGCACCTGGAATAATATATAATAACTTCAAATCAATTAAATCAATAAAATGAGGTTTGTGAACAAATTTTATCATCTTATTGGCGAGCGAATTTTCGTGTTATAAGAAAAAACGTTAAGTCTTCTAGGTAGGAACGCATGATCGTGCGGCCAAAATCATAATTTAGGTAGAAACTCGTTAAAAATGAATGCTATTAATTTTAATTAATTTGGAAAATGTGACCGTCAAATGATAATATTTTGAAACATTTCATAAAAAAATATGAAATCAAGCCATTTTACAATAGTTAAATTAATTTTTCCGTCTGGAGAAAATAAAAGTAGAATGTGTATTGTTTAAACAAATTTAACAATGTATACATTATTTGGTAATTTGTCAGTAGAACAGTTCTTTCTTCTGAGCTAAATAACCTGTTTTTATTTTGCTAAATCCTTTCGCTCTGATGCGTTAATGTTAGGCAATAATTTTGTGTTGTTAAACCAATTTTCTTATCTAATTTAATTAAAAATATACCTATACAATATATATTCTAGATTATTACATTAAAAAAATAACAGATTTCCGCCGAAAAATAGGTAAATCATGACTTTTTTGACTTCATTAGTTCTCATAATGAGTAATTGTTATATAAAATCCAAATAAAACAAAAAAAGGTCTGCATACGTAGTTTATTTTGCTAACAAAGCGAAACTCATATATTAAAAAAAGGAAGCGGTTGCATATTAAAATTAAAAAATCTGCCCGCAGCGCGGGCACATTCTCATCGGATATTTATACTTTGTGCCCGGAATGTTTTCCCAATTTTGTATTTTATTAATTATGCAGAATTGATTGATACTTTGTCAAAAACCTCTTTTAAATACCATATTTGTAGAGTGGGACGATGGTCGTGGGGGCTAAAGCGCAGGCTTTGGACCCACTCTGTCGGCTTGCGGGTTCGATTCCCG
>JAAAKG020137707.1:0-12835 GCA_010014905.2 Druon quercuslanigerum
CCATTCACTCCCCCACCAAGATCCCGGTTCGAGCTTTCTAGGTTTCTAATTCTACCTTGCATCTCCTCTATCTTTTTTTTATTGTCCTGCTTCTCGACTTTAAATGCGTTAATTTTTTGTTTATTTTTTATGACTTTAAATGAAAAAATGTTTAAAATAGATATCCATTTTTCAAATTTTATTGACCGGAAAAATGTTTGCAACCCGGGAAAAAACCGTGAAATGACCGGGAATTTTTTTCCTTCATTAAAACAGTCAACTCATTGCATGCCAAAATTGTATGCACTACACCAATTTCGGATTAAACAATTAAAAAATAACTTTTGAAAAATCTCCTTTATTCAACAACATTCCATTAGGTAACACATGCAGTATAATTACCAATTGCAAAACGACTTCTTTTTCTCGGTTTGATTAATTATGTACATTAAGGAAAGCGTTGCATGTGACAGCACTTGAGTATTTATGGCATTTCAACTGCGTCTTAATGCATGTAGGTTCGAATTTTCGCCTGTACGAGATAAACACAACATCTGAAATTCACGTTGATATACCGAATTGTATTTTTCCTGGATTGCTCTATAGCTCTGTTCCACGGTTATTTTATTACTGAGTAGATCCTTTGCTAGATCATCTTCTATGCTATCTGTTGCAAGGTTTGCTTCTCTGCAGGCAAGAATATGTGCTTCATGCTTTCTTACTGGTGCGTACGATGCTAATTTGTGTATAGCAGCAGCTTGATCGCGCGCACAAACAAATAGAAAATTACGGGTCGGACCCAATTTCTTCAATTCCTTTTCAGACACGGTAACCCACTGGTCTTCTTTTGAGTCAAATACGACGAATACATTTTGTTGGTCAAATAAATTGCATAGAGGTTTAATATTACCCTCCTTAATGAATCCAATGATAAAATGTTGCCTTGCTAAGAAACATACATTTCCAGAAGTCAGATTGCGTTCACCCAGTTTCCTGAAGTTTTGTAAGCTTCGAATTCTTTCACTTGAAAATCGTACGAGAGGTGGCAGGACTCCATTGTATCCAGGAAATAATTCCTCTAAAGTCTTTAATGAACTTATTAATTCTGTAAGAAGAAATGAAAAGATGTAAGCGAAAGAACCCCGCACATATCTATGGAAAATATGGTCCTGGTAAAATTGGCTAACACTGTAGTGTAATGTAGTTTATAATATCCTGACCAAATAAAGTCCTTAGACATTGGGTCCAAAAAACGCCAGGTTTTGAGATAGGAGGGAGCAAATGTCACTTTTCATGGACGCGAGAGGAGTTCCACAAACCCTCCAGGAATGTTTGGGACTACGCTTGTGAATAATGCCAAAATATCTGTCCCTTTGATATTTTGTAGTTTAGGATCAGCCCAATAATAATATCCATGTCTTAATGTCGAGAAAAGGATACTTTTTCGTGGGTGTTGTACCAAAGTTAACGTTTTATGCACACTAGAGGAGTTCCACGGGCCCCCTAGGACTGATTGACACCACGCTCAGGAATCACGTTGAACTCGCTAACTCTTTGATTTTTTGTAGCTTAGAGCCTCCTGATCGATAATAATTATGTCGTGCTCAACTCTCTGTCCATCCAATTAAAGAAAGAAATCCGGGTAAAAGGAAAAATCAAGAATTGTTTTAACCAGTTATAGCAGCATTAGTGTATGGTTTGGTATTGAATGTCGCGCTGGTCAGTAAAGACAACAATGAGAATTAGATTGCTCAAACAAGACGAGTTTTGTTATATCAATCTACTGTTCACTTTGACTTGCATCCGCAATGTTATTAATCATAGATCTGCTTGGATACTTTACTGCTGGCTGATGGTGCACATGATCCGACTGTACTGGCATCAGGTTTGCAAGTACAGGAGTACCCCAATATTTGTTTATTGTTTTTGGCTTCATCCAGCTGGAGCTCTTGATCATCGGCACTCTGATTAAACACGGTTCATCGACAAGTTTGTCCAGCTCCAAATCTTCCATTTGCTCCCTGTCAAATTTATATAGGATGTAAGCTCCTGCTAGATTCAGCTGATAGATTCCTACCGTCAGTTCCTTCAGATAATTCATATCCAGCCTAGGGAAATGAGGTACTTGATGTTTATTAAGATGAATTTTCGTTACATTGTTTGGGTTAAGTTTACGGTTGCCTCAGTCATCTGTATGCAAGGACGAGACTTTTGGAGGATCGCTCCAGCAATACGGTAAAAACCGCCTATGTTAATGGCATGGTTCATGTTCACGAGATTTTTGAAGAACTTAAAAACAGAGTTTATGTGGCTATTTCGTGTCTCTACGATCCACGTGGTCTTAGTGATCAATCTTGAGTCATTTGCTTCTTCAGTATCAAATTCGCTTTATCCATGAACTAACAGCGGTAGTATTTTATGGTTAATACCAAGATTTTCAAGAAGCGGTAGGGTATCACGATAACCACTGTCCACAATGATTTCATCGTTTACAAACCATTCTCGCAGCCCATTAGCATTGTTTTCGAATTTATTAGTAAGCATGGCAGCATCGTTATTCCGAGAGTCAGAAAAGTAGGGCCCATGAATATCCAAAATATAGCCGCCTACAGCTACAACTAAGGCTGGCTTAATTAAGTAGCAGGTTTTATGAACGCAGTATGTTTGTCTCAGTGCTCCGAATATGCTGGGTTTATGGATATATACATAAGTTCTATCTATACAGGAAATCACTTTTCGAACTTCAGGAGAGGGATTATAAAGTTTATTTGCGAAGTCCGTGACTTGTCTCTGTATATGCCGCTCCCGTGTTATAGCCGTCAACCATTTTCTCAAAACAGAAATAATGAGACTCACATTTTTCCTACTATTGTATCTAAAATTAACTTTCAGAAAGTCATCACTCAGCTCTTGGCAAAGCTTATACAAAAGAATCATCAAATCCTTTTTACTAATCCGGAGATATACCCGTCGATCTTGTACAGCGACACGTACAGCATCGCAATACATATATAAATCCTGAATTGCTCGAGTGTTATGAGACAGATTGAATTGAACTCTTCCTCTGAAAACGTTTCTTTATTATTATAATCACGCTCATCAATCTTCGATAATTCACATAGGCCTTGCAAAATATATTGAAACTAGACACTAGACAAGCAATAAGGTCTTTTGCAAAATTCTAAACCTTGCAGTAGGACGTTGGGTATAAAGACGCTCACATCCAAATGCTCAGGTCAAAAAAGAGTTGATACCGGCACGTAAATATTTTCCATACGAAAACATTAACCCTACCTTTCACCGACAAACTGCCTACATCTTGCATTCTGTTAAAAAATATACAAGAACTACATATACAACTATATAGAAACATTGAGTGTCAGACAATAAGGATCAAGTGCTAAATTATTCATCTCCATATAATTGCTTCTATTGCAGTTCAGACATATCCTTATGTTTTCATCAATCTCTTGAGGAGCTATTTCATGTTTAGCACGACGATTAATTGCGATTTGTTCTTTTTGCTCATTTTCTGCATCAGATATATGTACCATCGCTCGTGGCTGTGAGACGATTGCACATATGTAACAACTTAATCTGACGGGCAACATAACTAAATTCTAGGTAGTTAGTTAATTCAGAATTTGTGTCAAGAGTAAACTACAAAGATTCTTTCAAAAAAAAGGAGATACATAATGTAAACAGTTTGAAAATTGACAATCAGGTTGCCATAGCGGAAAAACTTCCTTTATTACGAGCCACCGATGCCCCAATTCCAGAAGTTCATTCATATTTTGTAATCAAATTAAAACGTGACGAGGTTACGGAAGGAATGTAGGGCAAATGTTGTTGTAAAAAGAAACTATACGTAAGGTGAATAAACTCGCTTCTATCCTACCAAACATTCGTTATATATAGTAGTTAATTTACCCCCACATGCTATCCCCGTAGTTTAGCCTATACGACGTAATTGACGGGAAGGGTACAACTGTCCACAAGCCCATCTGTGCACGTCGATAGACGAAGGCACAACTGTGCACCGGGTTATCTGTGTCCGTCTACATTTCGACGTGCACAGTTGGGAGTCTTTCATCTGTGCACGTAAACGGTTAGTAGGATACCATCTGTGAACGTCGAGATTTAGTTAATTTATATTATTTTCATTTTATTTTTTATTTTATTCAGTCATGTAGACATTTAGTCGACATTTAGACGTACTCAGTTGGAAGTGTCACATTTGTGTGCGGTGAAAAGTAGACGTGCCTGTGACCAACAACGTGAACAGTGTTGCCGATGGCCGCTTGCAATTAACAGGTCCTGATTAATTAGTTTGAATGAGAAGTACGCACTTAGTGATGTTTATTCACATTTAGTTCGTGCAAGCCTGATCCGAAAACTACCAATTAACATTTTAGAGTAGTTAAACTACCTCCAGACCCCTTTCTCATACGTGTGTCTTGACGACGTAGTTGGTAAGACCTTTATTAATTAGTTTGAATGAGGAATTATGCATTTGGTAATATAACTTAAAATTCAGTTTATGTTATAATGTTTCCAAAAACCACTAATTAATTTTTTATGGAAGGTAAGACACCAGCAGACTACGAGGCAACACCGACAAAAAATTATCCATCTCTCAACCTTTAGTTCTGGTTATTATGGATCACGTTACCTTAAAATACAAAAAACCAATGGAAGAGAGAGTTCAGCATGATCCCTGAGCTTGGTGTCAAACAGTCCTCGAGGGTCGATGAAAAGCGACATAGATGCGAGACCGATGGAAAAGTATCCTTTTCTGGACCTTAAGTCATGAATATTATTCTTCGGGGAGTCCCAAAGTACAAAACATTAAATGCACAGCAAATTCGGAATGATCCCTTAGTGTCGTGCCAAACAGTCCACTGTGGTAGCTGTAACTCTTTTCATTTGCATGAAAAGCGACATAGATGCGAGACCGATGGAAAAGTATCCTTTTCTGGACCTTAAGTCATGAATATTATTCTTCGGGGAGTCCCAAAGTACAAAACATTAAATGCACAGCAAATTCGGAATGATCCCTTAGTGTCGTGCCAAACAGTCCACTGTGGTAGCTGTAACTCTTTTCATCTGCATGAAAAGCGACATACGATGCAACATCGATGGAAAAGTATTCTTTTGTCGAACTTTAAACATGGATATTATTGTTCGAAGGGTCTTAAGCTACAAAATATTCAAGGGACAGTGAGTTCGGCATGATCTATGAGCGTGGTGCCAAACAGTCGTAGAGGGTCCGTGGAACTCCTCGAGTGTACATGAAACGTTAACTTTGGTACAACACCCACAAAAAAGTATCCTTTTTCGACATTTGGACTTGGATATTATTCTTCGCGGGATACCAAGCTACTAAGTATCAATAAAACAGATATCGTCATGATTTCTGAGCTTGGTGCCCAACAGTCCTTAAGGGTCGGTGTAACTCTTCTCACATGCATGAAAAGCGACATACGATGCAACATCGATGGAAAAGTATCCTTTCGTCGAACTTTAGACATGGATATTATTGTTCGAAGGGTCCCAAGATACAAAATATTTAAGGGACAGGGAGTTCGGCATGTTCTCTGAGCGTGGTGCCAAACAGTCCTAGAGGGTCCGTGGAACTCCTCGACTGTGCATGAAACGTTAACTTTGATACAACAATCACGAAAAAGTGTCCTTTTGTCGACATTCAGGCTTGGATATTATTGTTTGTGGGGTCCCAAAGTACAAGATATAAAAGGAACAGAGTGTTTGGTATGATCCCTGAGCGTAGCGCCAAACAGTCTTCGAGGGTCCATGGAACTCCTTCAGCGTCCATGAAAAGTGACTATCTCGAAACCTGGCGTTTTTTGGACCCAGTGTCTAAGTACTTCATTTTATCAAGATATTATAAACTACATTATACAACATTTTGAGCCAATTTCACCGGGACCATATTTTCCATAGATGTGAGCGTGATCCTTTAATATTTATAATAGATAAAAGGGAGAGTACCCTACAAATTATAATAATTACTAGCGATAACCATAGTTAACAAAATAACTAACCAAGAGTGTTTATCTTTTTCTCAAGTATAATGTTTGAATAATGATGAATACGAAGAAAAAAAGGGAAAGAAAGGCAGGATTTTGTTTGCTGTGATGCAATTTTGCAGCATTTTCTTTGTAGAATTGATGCGATTGAATGAAAATTCTTTACTTTGGATTAGATTATACAAAAGATTCTTATCATGTAAGATCGAATTAAATTTTTTTTTACCTTACTTAAGATCATTTAAAATAAGATGCAGTGTTTAGGATTTTTCTGAAAACGATAACTAATCACAGGTGCAATTACCTTATCAAAAAACATGCAAATAGTTACATTTGAATCCATTCATTCAAGTAGCTTGAAAATTCTTGGAAATTTTTGGTTTCCTATTATGTCGTAATTGTCACTATTTAAAATTAAAGAATTTATAATTTTAAATGTGCAAAGTTGAGTAAATTTTAATTTTTAATCTTTAAATTTAAATCATTTAGAAATAATTGTAAATTGCATCCTTTTCTACTATTTTAAATCTTCCAAATTGTAGCACTATAACTTTCCAAATTTAAAATGGTAGATTTTTTTTATGAATTTCGAATTTTAAATGATTTATTTGTAATTTACAAAAATGGTAAGAATTCAAATTAAACTCTTTTAATTTAAATTTGTTGTGATTTTAAGATAATTAATTTAAAAATTATGTATAACAAGGATATTTAAGCAAACAAAATTTTAAAATCGTTATTAACAAAAATTTGGTAATTGTCATGATCAACAGGTACGTACGCAATTATTTTTATTTGAGAGATTTAATAATAAATAATGGTATTTTTATCTTCAAAATCATCCTGATTTTTGAACTTATATTTAAAATTATAATTATGCTTAAATTTTTATAGTCGAAGAATGTATTAATTAATAAAAAAAACTGTTTACAGTTGTCATTTGTAATTCCTTTGCAGTTAATTTACAAATATAATATAATTAAAAAAGTGGCTTCAAACTAGAAGACCCACTTAAATAAACTTGGATACGACTGGTTATAAATTTAATCTCTATTTATTCTCTTTCACTCGCCCTAATCGTGAACGAAGATAAACAATTTTATGTTATACCTACTGCGTAAATTTTTGCTTGACAGAAATGAAAATTTTCCATACCTGGCGTTAATTTTACTGTTCTAAAATATTTGTCAACGTATGAGGAATAATTCTAGCCAGTTTAAAAAAATTTGTTTTATTTCTGTTAAAATCTAGATCTTTTCGACTTAAAAAATCAACTTTACGGTTGAAAAAATGACCACTCGATTAAAAAAACAAGAATACTGCGACCAAATTTGGACCACAACGAACAAACAAAAAATGCTCTAATTGTAATCTGAAAAAAATTCTTGTTAAAAACAAAAATTTCAGAGAAAAATAGATAGAGGAAAGAAAAGTGAGATATTAATGAAATATTAAAAGTAAAAAGGGCGAAAGAAGGAATAAGAGAAAGAAGGGGATGTGTGTGGTTGCATTCTCATTTTTCTTTCCTCTTTTTTATTTTCCGCTAAAATTTTTGTTTTCAACAAGAATTTTTTTCATATTATAATAGGAGCATTTTTTGTTTGTTCGTTGTAGTCCAAATTTGGTCTTTGAATTGTTGTTTTATTACAGGAGTTTTTATCAGTTTGATGATTTGACCTTAATTAGGATTTTTTATTTGGATTTTAATCTGATTTAAATTTCTTAAATTTTAATTTACCTGACTTGGATTAAAGGCCATTTCATTGGAAGTCAATTAGGATTTTAAATTATATTTTATTCTCATTTGAGTTTCTTCAATTTTAATTAAACTGACTTGGATTGCAGGTCATTTCTATTTCAGGTTTTTTTTTTTAAATGGGTTTGCCTATTGACCCTTACAACATTCTTGGGTGTCAGGGAGTGAGCATCGTGGTGGTGCTGTTCCTGTCGACTTGAACTTTAATTTTTTTTCATTCACCGAAATGTTGGTAATATAATTTTATTTTTTATTTTTAATGTTCTTTTTTCGTGATTGTATAACATTAAAAAAAAACGAAAGAAGGAAAAAGAGAAGAAAGGGGATGTGGTTGGCTGCCTTCTCATTTTTCTTTACTCTTTTTTATTTTTGTCTGAAATCTTTGTTTTTAGGACGGATTTTTTTCAGATTATAACTATAGTATTTTTTGTTTGTTCGTTGTTGTCCAAATTTGGTCGCTGGATTCTTGTTTTTTACAGGAGTTTTCATCAATTTGATGGTTGGCCGTTAAATAGGATTTTTGATTTGGATTTTAATCTGATTTACATTTCTTAAATTTTAATGTTGCAAATTTTAGTAAATAGTTTAAAATTAACATTTTTGTTAAAATTTTATATTCTTGGTTAAAAACTGTATAGCAGGATCCTGTGATTAGAACTTTACAGAAAAAGATACTATGATAAACAAAAGTTTCGTATTAATATAAATGATTTTAATTCAAAAATTGCCTAAGATAAAAAAAATTTAGTTTTTTTTTTTGTTTTCTCTTGTACTTATGAGTATAGATATGATGCTTATTATTATATATTTACCTATGGAATGTAGAAAAACAGCACAAGTGAATAATAGAATACCGACAGTAATCTTCATTTTCATAAACGTAGTTAATAGTCGATGACACTATACGATATAAATTTAGCAGGAAAAGGAAGTTTCCACAAGATGATTTCGTATATATACTAGTTAGCCCTATGAACACCACGTAACCAATTTTTATTTGTTCACTCCCCCCTTTTTACCTCCTGCCATTCCTCGAAAAATATCAACGTCGTATACAGATGCTCGTGAGTCACTATCTCACTAAATCTCCTAAATTTATGAATCGAAAAAAACTTATTTATTCAACAATAAAGTTTAATAAAGATATTCTGTTCGATATCCTCATAAATGTGAATGCTATAACACAAAGTGAAGTTTCTGAAAAAATTACCAACATGCGTTTTAAGTTTAAATCAAACTTCCAGAAAGTCATATATTTATTGTTCCAACTGTATCCTTTTCAACACCTAAATAATTTTACGCGTTTTTATGATGGTTGCATGTAACAACAGTTTTCGATTTTTTTAACTGAGCACACATTAATTACATTTTTTTCAAATGACAATGGCATCGATGATTCTGAAACATGCTGAGTATGAAGTTCAGTTGGGACAATAAATCATACAATCTGTATATTACTTATTAGTATACCAGTTCATTTAAAACCAGTTTGCAATAATAAATTAAATTATAAGCAATATATTGTGCAGTAGCTACTATTCTTTATTTTCCTTAGTAAACTTTTAAATTGCTTCACTTGACTTATGCTTTAATATAGTCTGGGAGGTGTATCTCATTTAAGAGACTTATTATTCTAACAGATAATTATTATAACTTATAGAAAAACCTTAAGTGGAAAATGTAACTTACTTTACGTCAGTCTCATCCAGTGATGTTTCCAATGAGTATAATGAAATTAGTAGATTAACAGAGTATGCCTAAGTCTGATATATGTTTGCCATATTTGATTAGCTCAATAACGATGACTTCTCCACATCATCTAAAATATTTGTAAACTGGCCCTTTATATTAGATGATTACAAATTAATTAGCTTCCTCATTCCCAATCTTGTTTTCATCGGCTGAATTGTTCTTAATGTTGCTTTGATTAGCAAATATTGCTTCTATTAGCAGAATAATTTCAGTCCATCCTTTATTGGCCGGATATTTTTTTATTTCTTTATTTCCAGAACGATGTTTAATTAATCAGATATACTTAATTTGATTGATTATACCGTATGTTTTAGTTGACTTAAGGAAATATTTGGTTTATCTAAATAAAACTATTGGTTATTCCAAGCAAATATTTTCCTTAATCTAAGAGAACATTCAGGTAATTCAAATGTGGGGTTTTGCCGGACAAATAAAAAGCTTTGGTTTACCAAACAAAAAGTTGTAGTTCATTTAACCATAAATGACCCAGAATATTTTAGATCGTCAATGGCTCACTATTTATATATTTTTTAGTACTTAATTTGACTACTGAATATCATAAGGCGAGACGAACAAAAATGGTTCTCATTTTTTTCGCGATGCTTTGCACTCGTGTAAATATACAGTCATCTTGATTTAAAGTAGTCAGTTGTACCAGGTTGCTTATGCTTTTGCGGATTAGAATATGCATTGAAAAATATTTTTGTTGCATCAACCACATATTTCGCTTCACTGCAGTTCAATGATTTCCTGAATTATTTCATATATCAAAACAAAAAATGGGTTTGAATCATTCTAATATTTTTCAACCTGATTAAAACGAGTCAACAGGAGGTTTTGATTCATTGCAGCAAACGCGTTTATTCAAATAAAAACAAACTTTGTTAACTCAACTATAACTTTTTCTAAATTCAACAAATTTAAAATTAGAAATTATTAAAGAAAGCAATTCTCTTCGGTGTAGAGTAATTAATGCAAATGGTAACCCTACCTCATATTCAGCTTGCTCATTTAAATGTGTCTCTATGGAAGAATACTTACACATGAAACTGCGAATATATAATACAATGATTCTGTTCTGTGACAGTATTATTTAATTTTTTATTAAAAAACGGTTAACTGCTCTTAACACATGACTCCCCAGGGTTATTTAAATTTTTATGAAATTTTTTATCCACGTAGTTCAAAATTTCGTTTGACGCTTCTCGTATTTTATACGAATTGCTATACTAGAAAAATTTCTCAACTGACCAATAACAGTACCGATTAAGCCAAGTGTTTAGGAATCTGCTTATAATTTTGGACAATATTTTTTCCTTGATAGCGAAATGAGCATACCACATTATACTCATTTATGATTATAGTTAGAAAATTCCTGAATTCATTAAACAAATCATTAGCTTTCTTGCCTTGTGAAATTGCTGAAGAGACATTTTGACCAATGTTTTCCGATCAGAGAATTTCACGAGCAGAATTTCTTGGCCTATTTGGATTGTTTGCTGCATGTCTTGTAAAATTATTCAATTTGTCCCAATATAACAAATTGTATTTATGCTCGATGATTTGAAAGCTATTTTCCTTGGATGATACACCCATCCGTAGTGGAAGTGCTTGATCTTCCTCTGTTTTTTTTTATGTCACGGTTTGCTTTGGTGGTTGCCGAAATGTGCGCTTGTCGATCTATTAGTAAATCGCTACGCGCTGGTTTGCGGATAAATAACATTTGATGCATAATTTATTAAATTCCTGTATCCAATGAGAAAAGGACCTCTTTTTATCCAAATTACTCTCTCCAAAGACATAATTTAATTATTAATTTTTTCGAATTCTGGTGTATCGCGAGCAGCGTCGAGAGAATATGATTCCATACATGGTAAGATGCCGTTGTTGTCAGGAAATAATTCTTCTAAATTCTTCTCTGAAATTATTGATTCTGTAAGAAAAAAATAGAACTATGCAGGTGAACTTTGGTATTGATATACAAACAGAAAAAAAGTAAAAGACGGAAATATTTGTTTGTCTCACGCAAGTTATAAATTAAAATTTTAAATTTGTGGGTTTGTCTCTAAATTTCTTTTTCGCTTATCTAGTGTGACGTCCCGTCACTTTTCCTAAATCTACACTCTAATCAATAATTTTTCCTGATGTAAATCGTGCCTCACCCAAATAAAAGTTAATGCAAAGTGCATGAATTGGTTGAGGCACGATAATGGGCAGCACATTTATAACTTTAATAGCCGACAATTAGGGGGGCCTTTCTACTATATAAACCCCAAAAAATTGTCAAGTCCAGCTCGGTACTCCAGATCAGCTATCCGTCGAAGGAACCGTAAAAGTTACTCCAGTCAAAATTTCGCCGCCGCGATAGTTCATTTCAGCCGCCGTCGCGATAATCCAGCTCAGTCAATTTTCTGTAGTAAATTCTGTCGTATTCAGTTGTTAAATTTAAAACATAAAGGAATATGTGTAACTTAAAGTGTAATGTGCCGACGATTCTCTGTCACAGTGAAATATTAAGTGCTGTGTAACCAATTTAAAACATAATGAAATATGTGTAACTAAAAGTGTAATCTCTGTCACAGTCAATCATTGAGTGTTGTGTCCGATTTAATTGCAAGTTCCCATAAGTAATTTTCTGCCTCCGTCATCCTTCTCAAATATAATCTGCTAGCAACCCGTGGATGTCCACAATCGTCACTCTTGGGTCTCTTCTCCGATGCCGGGAAAATATAAGGAGGCTCATGAACCTTCTGGAAGGGACAGTCGACTCCATTTATCAATCGAAGGGCCCAAATGAACAATCCTTGAAAGATCTATCAGCAACCTCACACAAGAATCTTATGTCGCCAGATCTTATCACCACATGTTACAAGAAATTCTATGGGAACTACAGAACGAGGCATCATAACAATAAAAACCAAAATATAATCGCTACTTAATTTCTCCACTTTCTTTTTCTCTCCTTTACAGTGATCTAACTTTCATCCTTTATTTTTACTTAAAGCTGCCTTTCACTGGGAAAAATCTGAGCACCCAAACCCAACTTCGACGATGCCATTTAATTCCGCTCTCTCTCTCTCTCTCTCTCTCTCTCTCAATTTTCCTCCATCCCTGTTTCAGCCAAGCCGAAATAGTCCATTTTTATGACTGTGCCGACGAGTGTTGATCAAAAAACGAGGACCTGATTTCTGATAATTGGGTAAGTGGCATAATAGTACATTTCAACACGTGTGTGAGAGGTGATTATGCAGCGCACGAGACGTTTTTCGCACGAGCGAAGCGAGTGAGAAAAGTCTCGTGC
>JAAAKG020137708.1:0-12835 GCA_010014905.2 Druon quercuslanigerum
GCACTACATTCCTTACGGATTATCTCGTTACTTACTTTGTCCATCAGAGTTTTCCCGCATATTATGCGCAGGAATCTTTTAAAAACTTATCTTTATTCTAATCTGAATTTATGTTAGGTAATCCCTATTATTTGAAGAGTTCTATATCTGATGATAATACAGATTCTTTTAAATTACTCCTGTTATAATAACACCTGGTTTGAGATACTGTGTATTACTGAAAAAAGGTTCCTTTTTCGATCTCTCTAACAGCTTAATGGATATGCACTAGACAAACAATAGGAAGTTATCTGGTTTGATTATTAGTAGAGCAAAAAGAGAAGATCTTTTTCAGAAAATATATTTTTTTAATTATACTAAGCTTATCTTTATAATAATCTGCATTGAGGTTAGGTGATTGCTCTTATTTAAAGAGTTCTATCTCTGAGGATAATACACATTCTTTTAAATTACTCCTGTTATAAATGTAACATCTGGTTTGAGTTTTTTTCTATTTCTGAAAAAGCATTTTTCTTTCGATCTCTCTAACAGCTTAATGGAAATGCACCTGACAGACAATTGGAAGTTATTTTTAGTTACAAAGAAAGTTAAAGTTAAAAATAAGGTTCGATTCTTAGTAGAGAGAAGAGAGTAGATGTTTTTCAGAAAGAATTTAATTTTAGAATTTTTAAAAACTTATTTTTATTCTATTCTGAATTGACGTTCGGTAATTCCTGTTTTTTAAAGTGATCTATATCTGATGATGATACAGATTCTTTTAAATTACTCCTATTATAAATTTAACACCTTGTTTGAGATATTATGTATTTCTGAAAAAGAATTTTTCTTTCGATCTC
Source organism: Druon quercuslanigerum (assembly GCA_010014905.2). Taxonomy (NCBI): domain Eukaryota; kingdom Metazoa; phylum Arthropoda; class Insecta; order Hymenoptera; family Cynipidae; genus Druon; species Druon quercuslanigerum. Next base: position 837 of record JAAAKG020137708.1, read on the forward strand.
TCCAATAGCTTAATGGAAATGCACTCGATCAACAATAGGAAGTTATACGGTTCGATTCTTAGTAGAGCGAAAAGAGTAGATCTTTTTCAGAAAATATTTAATTTTAAAATGTTAATAAACTTAGTTTAATTCTAATCTGAATTGACGTTAGGAAACTCCTGTTATTTAAAGAGATCTGTCTCTGAAGATAATACAGATTTTATTAAACTACTCCTATTATAAATGGAACACCTGGTTTGAGATATTGTGTATTTCTGAAAAAGGATTCTTCTTTCGATTTTTGTAACAGATTAATGGAAATGCACTCGACCGACAATAGGAAGTTATCTGGTTTGATTCTTAGTAGAGAGAAAAGAGTAGACCTTTTTCAGAAGAAATTTAATTTTAGAATTTTAATTACCTAAGTTTAAATAATTGTTTAAATAATTGTTTAAAATATTGTGTATTTCTGAAAAAGGATTCTTCTTTTGATCTCTCTAACAGCTTAATGGATATGCACTCAACCGACAATAGGAAGTTATCTGATTTGGTTTTTAGTAGAGCGAAAAGATTAGATCTTTTTCAGAAAATATTTAATTTTATAATTTTAGTAAACAATATTTTCATTTTAATCTCAATTGACGGTAGGTGATTTCTGTTATTTAAAGAGTTCTATCTCTGATGATAATACGGATTCCATTTAATTACTCCTATCATAAATGCAACACCTTGTTTGAGATATTGTATATTTCTGAAAAAGGATTCTTCTTTCGATCTCTCTAACAGCTTAAGTTTAAATAATTGTTTGAATTATAGTTCAAAATATTGTGTATTTCTAAAAAAGGATTCTTCTTTCGATCTCTCTAACAGCTTAATGGAGATGCACTCAACCGACAATAGGAAGTTATCTGGTTCGATTCTTAGTAGAGCGAAAAGAGTAGACCTTTTTCAGAAGAAATTTAATTTTAGAATTTTAATTACCTAAGTTTAAATAATTGTTTAAATACTTGTTTAAAATATTGTGTATTTCTGAAAAAGGATTCTTCTTTCGATCTCTCTAACAGCTTAATGGATATGCACTCAACAGACAATAGGAAGTTATCTGATTTGGTTTTTAGTAGAGCGAAAAGATTAGATCTTTTTCAGAAAATATTTAATTTTATAATTTTAGTAAACAATATTTTCATTTTAATCTCAATTGACGGTAGGTGATTTCTGTTATTTAAAGAGTTCTATCTCTGATGATAATACGGATTCCATTTAATTACTCCTATCATAAATGCAACACCTTGTTTTGAGATATTGTGTATTTCTGAAAAAGCATTCTTCTTTCGACCTCTCTAACAGCTTAATGGAAATGCACTCGACCGACAATAGGAAGTTATCTGGTTCGATTCTTAGTTTAGCGGAAAGAGTAGATCTTTTTCAGCAAAAATTTTTTTTTAGAATTTTAATAAACTTATTTTCATTTTTCTCTAGATTTACGTTAGGTAATTCATGTTATTTAAATAGTTCTATCTCTGATGATAATACAGATTCCATTAAATTACTCCTATCATAAATGCAACACCTTGTTTGAGATATTGTGTATTTCTGAAAAAGGATTCTTTTTTCGATCTCTCTAACAGCTTAAATTTAAATAATTGTTTAAATAATAGTTTAAAATATTGTTTATTTCTAAAAAAGGATTATTCTTTCAATCTCTATAACAGCTTAATGGAAATGCACTCGACCGACAATAGAAAGTTATCTGGTTCGATTCTTAGTTGAGCGAAAATAGTAGATATTTTTCAGAAAAAATTTATTTTTAGAATTTTAATAAATTTATTTTCATTTTAATCTAGATTGACGTTAGGTATGTTATTTAAATAGTTCTATCTCTGATGATAATACAGATTCCAATAAATTACTCGTATTATAAATGCAACACCTTGTTTGAGATATTGTCTATTTCTGAAAAAGGATTCTTCTTCCGGTCTCTCTAACAGCTTAAATTTAAATAATTGTTTAAATAATAGTTTAAAATATTGTTTATTTCTGAAAAAGGATTATTCTTTCAATCTCTATAATAGCTTAATGGAAATGCACTCTACCGACAATAGGAAGTTATCTGGTTCGATTCTTAGTTGAGCGAAAAGAGTAGATCTTTTTCAGAAAATATTTAATTTTAATATTTTAATGAACTTAGTTTCATTCTAATCTGAACTGACCTTAGGTAATTTCTGTTATTTGAAGATTTCTATCTCTGATGATAATACGGATTTCTTTTAATTACTCCTATCATAAATGTAATACCTGGTTCAAAATAGTTTGTATTTCTGTAAAAGGATTATTCTTTCAATCTTTCTAATAGCTTCATGGAAAAGCACGCGGACGGCAATTAGAAGTTCTGCAATTTGGTTTTCAGTGGATCGAAAAGAGTCAATCTTTTTTCAGAAAAAAATTAATTTTATGATTCTCATAATTTTACACTCTACCTCATATCCCCGATTTAGTTCAATCCAAAAGTACTTTCACATTCCGTTAATCTTTTAAACCTGTTTTGGGTAATCTCTTGGTTATTTTGAGCTTATAATGAAAAAAATTCTACTACGCGTTGTTAAAAAAAAGATTATTTTATTTTTATCAATTAAAAGTCTTATTTTTCTCGAAAACGACGCAAAATATGAATATCAGTTTATAATTCAAAATTTTGCGGCTTCCTAAGAACTATTAAACTGTATCTTTTCTAGATTTTTAGATAGCATCATCCAATAATTTTTTCTCAAAATATAGCAAAATTCGACTAAAATAGCATGTATTTTAACGAATTTTCAACTTTTTTTTAAAATTCTTTTTTTGTTTCACTAACTACTTCAAGAAGATGCTCAAGGAGATTAATAAGGTTCCTGAGGTTTAAAGTAAAAGAAAATGTGTTTTATCTATAAAATTAAAGAAATATCATTTTTACCGATTCAAATCTCATTTTTCTCGAAATCGAAGCAAAATAGAGATAGCAATTCTTAGTTAAAAATTGTTTCCCTCCAGAAATCTATAAAAAAATTGCCCTTGCCAGATGTATATCCTGTTGATATAAACAAAAATTTCCAAACAAAAAATCAAAAATCTATCAAAGCGACTCAACTAGAATTTAGTTTAACGAACTTCAAGATTTTATTTTTGAAAGCGTTTTTTTTATAATTGAGTATCAATATTCAAATAAGTTCTCCTTCGTGAAATATATAAAATGATATCCTTCCAAATAGTTGAACATATTAAAAAAAAGGTATTAAAAAACGTCTTATATTTATTCAAAGACACAATAAAAATATTGATGTTCGTCAAACTAAATGCTATTTTATTCGCTAAAATGGATTGTTTATATTCTTTTGAAATATTTGTTAAAGCACACAAGATATCCGTCCGTTAAAGAAATACATCTGGTAAGTATATACATCTGGTACGGATAAACATCTGGTAAGGATATACATCTGTTAAGGATATGCATCTGGTAAGAATATACATCTGGTAAGGATCTACATCTGGTGAGTATATACATCTGGTAAGTATATACATCTGGTAAGGATATACATCTGGTACATTTTCATGAATTTGAAAAAGCCGAATCATTTTGATCTATGATGCGTTATTCAGATTTTTCATTTTTTTGCGATAAAATTGAGATTTTAAATCGGCAGAAATTATATTTCTTCCATTTTAGATATAAAGCTCACCAACCTTAATAATCTCATAGAACATTTTCCTTATATAGTCGCTGAAATAAAACAAATGTTTATAGAAATAAATTGTTTCATTTAGTTAAAATAATGCTATTTTAGTCGATTTTATAGATTTTTACATTTTTTTGAAAACTTTTGTCACAGAACATACGATACACATCTGGTAAGGGTACACTATCATCAATTTTGGAAAGCTGAACAATTGGGACCTATAAACTGATATTCTTATTTTGCAATGTTTTTAAGAAGAAGAAGAAGATTTTTTAACGGCAAAAATTATATTTCTTTAATTTTAGAGATAAAAGCCCATTTTTCTGTACTTTAAAGCGCAGGAACTTTAATAATCTAATGGAATATATTCTTGAAATAGTAAAATGAAATAAAAACGAGAATGTTTTTGAGAATAAAGTGTTTAATTTCGTTAAAATAAATGTTGTTTTAGTAGATTTTTATCTATTTTTTCTATTCTCTTTCGAAAAATGTATTGAATTAAACACTATAAACATCTGGAAAGATTACACATTATTATATTTCAGGAAGCTGAACAATTTTTAAGAATCAAATCCTTTTATATTCGACATAATCTTTAAGGAAACTGAGATTTTTAATTATTAAAAATGAAGACATTTTTTTTCCTAAAAACGCCAAATACGATTTTTTTTTCTTTTTTGGCTTAAAATAACCGGCATCGAGAAAACCAAATTTTCGATCTAAAATCTGAAAATGTAATAGTAGATATTTAAAAAAAAATTATTTTAAATAAAAAATATTTGGATACAAGCAATAATAGGGAACTTTGAACAAAAACTAAGCATTTAAATTTTTTTAACAAACAATGTACTTCCCATGACAAATGATTTTTTAAGAAACTAAATATAATTTTTAATCAAATAGTTCAATATTTTACTAAATTTTTAATCTTTTTACTGAATATATGAAATTTCTACATACAGTTGTATTTTCAACAAAAAAGTTTATTTTTAACCGAAAATGATTTTATTTCCAGGCAGTTGCATTTTTGACAATAGGGAGGAAATTTCTACACACTTTCAATTTCAAAAATTAATTTTTAACCAACCAAAATGAATTTATAACTAAAATTTTAATTATATAACAAGAAAAATTAACTTTATAGGATGTATTTCAACTTTTAACGGAGTCTTGTAGTTTTCAATTTAAAAATATGATTTTTAAACTGAAAATGTTATAGTTAAAACATTAACAACAAATACTTGTATTAACTATACAAAATTTTGTACTTAAAAAGAAGAATAATTGCTTACCAAAATACTTGAATTTATGAATAAAAAGATTAATTTTTAAATATATAATTAAATTTTTACCCAAAAAATATAATTTTCACCAGTAAAGATTTAAGTTTTGTTAAAGTTTATGAGCCGAAAATACGAAGCTTCTATCAATCAGTTAAATTCACAACGAATAAGTTAATCTTTAATAAAATCGGATTGGTTTTTTGCTAGACAGTTGCATTTTCAAGAAAAAAAGGGATCAAACTTTTGAATTTTTTAGCCAAAAAGATGAATTTTCAATAAAAACTTTAATATTTAAATAAAAAGTTTGAGTTTTTTACAAAATTGTATAATTTACATAAAGTTACTTGATTTTGAATCAAATAATAATATTTTTGCCCAACAAAAATATGAATTTTTAATCGAGTCCATGGTCTGTTCTCATTACATTAAAACCCGTAAGAATTCATTTAAAGTTATTAAAAAATGAATTAGTAATAATTATTAATACAAATAACAAGAAATTATATACCTTAAACTATACTGAGATTTTTTATTTATGAGTATACGACTAAATCTATCATTTAACACACTTCATTTCAATAATAAAAACGACTTTTTGCTGAAATTAATTAACTTTTAATATTTCAAATGATAATCTGTGCAAGGAAAATTGTAAACGCGGCTGTTTTGCTATGATTTTATTGTTTTCTATTATTTAATTTCGTAAAGATTTATTGAATTAATTAGATGAACATAAAGGTAACAATGAAAAGTTAGATAACCATTTAATGTGAAAAAACAAATTATGACACGATAAATCTAAATTGACATTGTTAAAAAAATATTTTCTTTTTTTGTAACAAAAATTCGCTTTAAATAGTCGGTCAATTCAATCTAAAAAGAATTCTATTTTTTATAGTTGAATAATCATGCATGGAAATTATTCAAAGTGAAAAGACGTTTAGTAAAAATTGTTTTTTCGTAAACGTGATATTGCATTTTCTAAATCTTGGTGGATCGACACCTAAATACTTTACTGTTCGAAAAATGTGCAGAAGGTGAAATAAATATTTACTCCGGTAGTGTGTAATTATGAGATATGAAAGCAAACGTTGTGTGATAAGAACTTCAAATTTTTCATGACGTATCAGTACAAAAAATAATACGACTTATCACAAATTTCTGAATAAATTTAGTCCAAATGTTTTTGAAGATCTTGAGCAAACATTGATTTTTCAAGAAAAGACCGGTCATAAAAAAATGCCCAATGACAAAATGTTACGCAATTTGGGCTGCTTTTTTTGGACATTATTTCGCGTTTTGAGAGGGTTCAAAAAAATTTATTTTCAAACAAGAAGGATGCATTTTCATCCCAAGAAGATGAACTTTCTACGATAAAAAAAATTTTAATTTAAAAGAAAACTATTTTTATGAGGAGTTACACATTTAAACAAAAAAGATTTTATTAACAAAATATTTACATTTCCAGCTAAAGAAATACGATATTAACCAAAACTGTAATAGTTATATTTTTAGTTAAAAAAATTACTTTCCAGCAAAAAAAGGGCGTTTTAAACTAGTAAAACTTCAGGAAAAAATATGAATTTTTAATAAAGTAGTTGAACCCTCAACCAGACAGATAAATTTTTCACAAAGAAGATTAATTTTCTACATAAAAATAAAAATTCTGAAAAAAATAGTTAAAAATGAAATTAAAATAACTGATTATAAATAATTTTTATATGAAAAAGATACATTTTCAAACAAAATTGAATCGAAAAATTTTCGAGGGAAAAATTTCAGTTTCCAGAAAAAAATTAATTTAAAAAAAAATAACAACAAATTTTTTCTACAAACAGTAATCATTTTCTACCCAGAACGACAAATTTTCTACAAAATACATATATTAACAAAAAAATCCATTTTTTAACGAAAAAAATTATTTTTCAAGTAAAAAGCTAATTTTAAACTGAATAATTAGATTTTTTACAAAAAAAGTAAAATTTTAAACCAAAAATGTATTTATTATTAAGAAAAGTCCACTTTTCACCGAATAATTTAATTATCTACTAAATGCAAAACAAATAGTTTAATAGAAAATTCAATCAGTGGCTCAAAAAATTAAACTGTTTTTGAACATTTATCCACTCAATAAAAAAAAACTTTTGTGTGGAAAAACCAGATTTTCGGTTTAAAAATTTAACTCCAAGCAAAAAAGGAATTGTCTGCAAGAACTTTTTTACAGATATTTCGTCTTTTTGAGTTCAAAATTTCAAAATGTGTATAAATTAGTTGAATCCTTAACCAAAAGCATGATTTTTTAACCAAAAATATTAATTTTCTGCAGCAAAAAAAAAATCAAGAAAATACATGAATTTAAAAACATAGTTTTATTTTGAACAAATTAGAATGATATTCTGATAAAATTGTTACACTTTAAACGAAATAATTCTATTTTAAATCAAATAATGAAATTTTCAAAGAAAATAGTCTTAGTAAAAGAAAGTTGTAAAAGAAGGATGAAAAATTATTTTTTAAGTAAAAAGTTAACTTTTAACTAAATATTTCGATTTTCTAACAAAAATAGTTGAATTTTCAACCATATATGTATTTATTATTAAGAAAAGTCCACTTTCAACCGAATAATTTAATTATCTAATAAATACAAAACAAATAGGTTTATAGCAAATTCAATCGGTGGGTAAAAAAATTAAACTATATTTTTGAACATTTATCCACTCAATGAAAAAACTTTTGTGTTGAAAAATCATATTTTCGGTTTGAAAATTCAACTACAGCCAAAAAAACGAATTATTCGCAAGAATTTTTTTCACAGATATTTCGACTTTTTGAGTTCAAAATTTCAAAATGTGTATGAATTAATTGAATCCTTAACCAAAAGCATGATTTTTTAACCAACAATATTAATTTTCTGCAGCAAAAAAAAAAAATACATGAATTTAAAAACAAAGTTTTATTTTGAACAAATTAGAATGACATTCTGATAAAATTGTTACACTTTAAACGAAATAATTCTATTTTAAACCAAATAATAAAATTTTAAAATAAGAATGTTGAATTCTTAGTAAAAAAAGTTGTCTTCCATGCCAGTGATACGGATTTTTAAATAAAAAGTTAATTTTGTACTAAATAGTTAACTTTTTAATGAATGTATTATATGTATTATCGAATAAAAAATCCGTTTTCAACAGAAAGGTTTCACTTCTCTTGCAAATAGCAAAGAAATATTTTCATAGTAAATTCGACTATTTAGTTTTATAGTAAATTCATTATTTAAAAAAATATCCATTTAATAAAACAAATATTTTATTGGAAAAAATGTATTTTCGGTTTCGGAAATTTAACTGTTGGCAAAAGCGAATTACATACAGGACATGTGTAAAATAATTCGTCTTTTTGAGTTCAAGATTAAAAAATTTTGTTAAAAGTTCTTTTTGTCGGTAAGATATTAATCTCCTTGATGGAAAATTACAATAATTGATGAAAAATTTGTCTTTTTTGGTTGTAAATTAAACAATATTTTTGTAGCCATCCATCTTGGTCGAAAATTCAACTGTCTTGTTTAAAACACGCCCTCTTAAAAAGATTAAAAATGCATTAAAAATGCAATTATATTTTGTTCAAAACTTAACTTTTCTGGTTAAAAATTTAACTAACTCGTTGAAAATTCAATATATTTTGAGTAGCAACCTTAGGACTTTAAAGAGTTTCATGCAGCAATCAATATGGCATCTAGTTAAATGGTATTCTTCTCTGTTTTAAGAGTAGTTTAGAATGTAAAATCTGATATTTAATTATTTTCAATTATTCTCGATTCAGTGTGTATGTTAAAAGTAAAAACAAAAAAAAACGAAATAAAAGTACAGGTGGCAATGCCCCTCCTCAAAAATCGCCCAGAGAGCGAATCTATTGACCCCCCCCCCCCAAATTGGATGATTAAATTCATCAAAGTCTATCCAAAATCTTTGCGAAATATTTCAAATATTTTATAATATTGGGATTATTTTTATGGGCAGAGAGTAACCGGAAGTGGGTATATTTTATGTTCTAAAAAAAATATAAAATGGGTGCTTATGGCAGTCGCCAAGTTTAAATATTTTTTTCGAAATGCTAACTGAATTAGGACTCCGCCCCTCCCCCACCGCATTGCACGCTCTCTTTATCAGACATGCAGTTAACCGCAATTGAATTTTTTGGCGGAGTGATGGAGCGCATTTAAAGTGCTTCGGAATAAGCCGAAGAGTATTTAAAAATATTAATTGGGACTCGATGTACGTGAAGCGTGTCCCTAGCCCCCCCCCCCTCCGGAAGATTATATATTTTCCGCTGTTCCGTTAGAGTACAAATTTTTTAATTGCTGTTTCAATAGAGTGCATTTGAAATCGAATCGAATTATTTTTTTGCCATTTAATATCCTAAAATATGGGGGTTTGAGTTATCATGAGTTATCACTTGCTTCAAATGTTCAGAATTTAATGAATTTCTGATTTTTAATTCGATTGGAAAATTGCTGGTGGTGTAATGGAGCGAATTTGGAGTGGAATATTTTTTGCAATTTAAATGTGATTATTAGTGCATAATGGGGATGTTAACATCAGCGTTGCACTATCCCCCCCACCAATTTGTATTTTCGTCAATTAGTTAACGTAAAATTTATTTCTTGTGGAGCTATAGAGCTCATTTGAAACTGAATAAGTTCATAAAAAGAAATTTGGAAAATGTTAATTTTTTACCAAAATCGAACTAGCCTCCCCCCCCCCACACTTTTATTCGCCGATTACTCCGTTATCATAGTATTGCAATGCTTTTTATATATAATATTTCTAAAACTATTGACATCTTTCTTAAATTTTTGGAAATCTTCAAAATATTTTTGAAACACTTGTGAAATTATTAAAATCTTTGGGAAATTATTTATGCATCTATGAAATCTTTTTTAATTATCGGAAATCTTTGCGATATATTTAAAATCTTTGTGAAATGCTTAAAAAATGATTGAAATCTTTGTGAAATATGCAAAATATTTGTAAAATATTTGTAATCTTTGAAAAATTATTGGAATCTTTCGGAAATAATGAAGACTTTGTAAGGTATTTTAAATATATCCAAGATCTTTCCGAAATTTGTGAATACTGTGAAAGCTTTGAGAAATTATTAAAAATTTTGTCAAATCCTTATAAAATCTTTCTAGAATCTTTAGATATCTGCAAAATATTAAAAATGTTTTTTAAATATTTGGTAACATTTTGGAAATTATTTTAAATCTTTGGAAAATAATTTAGGTATTTGTAAAATCTTTTTAATTTAATCGAAATCTTTGCGAAGTATTTGAAAACTGAGATTTCGGAGAAATCATTGAAATCATTGTGGATACTTTGCGGGAACATTGAAGATTTTATAAAATCTTTTAAAACTATCCGAAATATTTGCGAAATGTTTGAAAATCGTGAAATCTTTGAGAAATCATTGATATTTGTCAAATCTTTCTAAAACATTTCAAAATCTTTGCAAAATATTTGAAATATTCTTAAAATATTTAGGATTATTTGTAAAATCATTGAAATCTGTGTGAAATCTTTGGAAATATGAATTTTATACCTGTAATAATTCTTATTTTTGATGCACTATCTATTTTTAAATTATTATTATTTATAAACAATTGGTGTTCAGAATAATATTAATATACTATGTACAAAGTGTGTCATGCACAATAATAACTTTATTCTGCTGTCCCCACCTACAGAAAAAAGGCTCCACTGCTTCCATTATAATTGCTATCAACATTTATTTCTGAGATTAAAAAAACGTAGCGTTCTTTTTTTATATTATCCAGACAATCTAAAAAATTAAAGTCAACTTTTTTAATTTCAAGACCAAATGATGGAGTATAGTCGTATTTACACACATTAAAATGATATCCTTCATATTGAAACAATGGTAAAATAAAGCTAAAGGTATTCTATTTAGCTGATCCAGGAATCTTTCTGAATTCCTTTGTTCGTTTCCAAGTATACATTGAGATGCCCATAACTTAGGTTTCACAACTCAACTTTTTCCATGTAATAATTTTGCATTTGCCACACAAGGCGTAATCACGATTACACTTCGTAGGAATTTTTTATGAGTGAATTCCCCCAAGGTTTTTTTGTTTCACTATCTTTTATTGTGGAATATGGCCAACATCGTCCTCTCATCGATTTGCGAGTTCGAGGACTGTTTGCCATACTCTTGAGTTGGCTGGTCGACTGCTATTCTATTTGAATATGGCCATCTCTCGAGAAGGTCCAATGAGAGCTACTTGTGTTACAGGTACGCAATGCACCCTCCAATTCCTCCACCAATCAACAATTCTACAATCGCCACCGACGTCGTAACAGGCGAACCACTTGAAACTTTTCAGAAATTCATGCATTTCACAATTCTAAAGATATATCAACGACGTTTTACAACATTGAAAAAGAAATAAACGGTAACATCAACATGCTCCTGGATAGTACAGAAGTTTTCCTGAACACCTCTGGGACATTCCAGTGGAAGGTTCGAGGAATTCCGAACAATATTTTAGAAAGGCTCCCGTGTCGGAGGACGTTCCAAAGCAAGTTCGTGTAATTAATTTAATTCATTAAGTTAATTAATTTCCTCACGATCATTTCCCTAAGCTTCCTTGGCAAAATTCTCTGATAGGCGAACATTAACTTACCATAGGGAACCTTCCTTCAAAACTTCATTAGCTATAGGATTCAACTGGCATTCCAAACCAAGAAAAATTAAATTTCCTCATTTTCATATTCTCTAGCCACTGGCATGCTTTCATGCCGGTGGCTGGATGTTTTAAGAATTAATTAATTAGATTTGAGAACGTTGAACATGACAGGTCTTAACGATGAGGAAATAAATATACGTATAAATGATTACATACGCAAAAAGAGGATACTCAAGCGATTAATTACAGAAAGCAAAGATAAAATTAGAGCAGAAGAAGAGAAGAAAATACAAAACGACTTTGAAGGATGCAAGAAACTACTTT
>JAAAKG020137709.1:0-12834 GCA_010014905.2 Druon quercuslanigerum
CCGACCGGCAATCGTGCACCTTCGAGTTTTCAGATTCAGAAGAGGAGAAATGTGTTGCGCGCGCAACCTAGTCATGTACTATGGTCTACTATTTTCACACGGACATAGACCTTTAATAGTATTGGAGTGAATGCGGTTTCAGATCTGGGATCACTGGCAGTAAGCGAAGTGTTAGCTGTCTATGCATTTTCGGCGCGTATAATGTACTCGTATAATATGTAATAGTGTGGCCTCAAAATTCAGAACCAAGTACTTAATTATTGAATATCTTAAAATAAAACAGTATTTTTACCATTCGTTGATTGTGTCATAAATTTTAGTAAAAAATATTATTTACAATATATGAGAAAAATTGCTTAAATAAATAAATTTTTTTTAACTACTAACAAGCCTTAAGTAAAAAACCTTTTACAATTCTTACGACTTTTAGCGGGAAAAAACGCCGAAAATAAATAATATTTGTTTAAACAAGTCAGACTTATGTAAAAAATACTTTGGAAATACTCTACTTATGGATTAAAAGTTATTTATGTGAAAAAAATACAAAAATACCGACTCTAGCGTGAAGTTTGTAGAAAGGTGCAGTGTAAATGCACAGAAATTATTTACTCCCAAAAGACTTCCATTATTACTGCACACGTTAACCAATTTTTCTGATACTGTCATTCACTTGTCTGTAATTATATGAATCAATTTATTCTGTTCATAAAAATTAAATTAATCTATGATGTCGCAATGACAGTTTTTGTAACAGATGCTTATCTCATTATAATCAAAGGTCCATCTTGAGGTTACGGATATCAGAATGTGTAAACGGTTCTGAATTTTAAGGCCGCACAGTTGAATATTTTTATCCACTTCTGTAGCATGCGTCCTCTACATAATCATATCTTTGAGCAAGCAGAGCCAGTTTTTCACAAAAATGTTTATATTTTGTTTAATAATAAAAAAGGGACGAACAGTAGCATTAAAAAGCAGTGTTAGTTTTCTGTGCATTTTCGTCGTGTATAATCTAGATTATAATCTATAATGTAAACATTTTATTGAAAAATCGGCTCTGTCTGCTTTAGGATATAAGTATGTAGATGGCGTATACAAGAAATTCGACAAAAGTATTCAACCGTGCGTCCTAATAATTCGGAACCGAGTGCTCAATTGCTAATTTTCTTAAACTAAAAAAAGTAATCTTACCCATCGTTAATTGTGTCATCAATTGCAGAATTTTTTCGATTTACGAGGAAAAGTTTTTTTAACAAATTAATTTTTTACGAAGCACTTAATATCCTAAAGAAAATAACTTCACAATACTTACGACTTATAAGGGGGGAAATTGGTTAAAATAAATAATAGTTGTTTAAACAAGCCACACTTATGTAAAAATTAATTAAAAATACTCTAATTATTGGTTAAAAATTATTCATGTGGAACAAATTCCAGAAAATACCGTGTTTAGCTTGAATTTGGTAGAAAACTGCAGGGTAAATGCACAGAAGTTATTTACTCCCTAAAGATTTCCATTACTACTGCAAATATTAACCGATTTTCATTCATATTTTGTCAAGTTATCGTATTTATGTAAAAAAATTCATTCGGTCAATTGGAATTGAATTAATCAGTGATTTCATAATGTAAGTTTTTCTAACTGACCGCAATCTCACAACAATGCCCGGGTTTATTCGTTCCGGATAATTCGACTCGCCCCGGGGAGTATGCCGACTGGAGTTTGACAAAGGTCAACCGGCTTGCTGCAGAAATTCATAAGCATCTATCACTGAGCGGCAGTGCTATTTAACAGCTATCGTTCTCACGTTTTTCGATTATTAAACAAAAGGTAAAGATTTGGTCGAAAAACCTGTTCTGCTTGCGTTGAGATATGGTTATTTAGATGAAGGATGCACAAAATTAGACAAAACTATTCAACCCTGCAGCCTCCACATTCACAACCGATAACAGATTCTAATTCGATTTTTATACCTTAAATTGAAATCTTTTAAAAATATATAACAGTAATTAGAAATATTCAGTCTTTAACATTCGGACATCCTTCTAGCACCTTTTTCTCGAGGTCACTAAACCACTGGTTTTCTATCATTTTCTCCAGAAGTAATTTCAAAATTTCACCAATTTTAATTTTTAACAATTTACAAAATATATAATTAATTATTGATCCCTGTTCAAAGGGTTTGCCCGTTTATATTCAATAAATAAATATAAATTTTGTGAACTTCTACTTTAACACGTTCTTCCAGTAGACAATAATGTTCCCTGAATATTGAACGACACTCGGCACTCAAACGGCACTGCCCAGTGCCGATTCAGCTCTGCTTGTTTAAAGCTACTTAGGTTTCAGTTTTTAATTCCGGCATACGTTCCCTTTATAGTTACGACTAGACTACCAAGCATACCAGATGAAAGGGATTAGGAATGAAACATTTTTAAATTTTCGAAATTACCGCTGAGAATGTTTGAATTTCTGAATCTACGGGTTCCGATAGTCTCAGATATTTAACTTTTTTTGGAAGTTTGAAAGGGGAATGAATATCATGTATCTCATAAATGGAATGAGCTACGCTAAAAAAGACAAAATTTTTTTCATTCAACTTCATAATAGTATATTAGTATATAATTTATGATTATAAAGTATATAAAATAAGTAAATTCATAAATAAAAAAGTTCTAATAATAAGAAGAAAATTTTAAAACGGGACTCCAGGTTGGTGGTGGCCAACTGCTGTAAATTACACCTCCAGCCCGGTACATGACTAATCTGTTAGCGCTACCTAGCGGCTGCAAGCTTCACGCTTCCCGCTATAGATCCTGCTGAAAACGACGACCTATTTCCATCTTGATTTAACCTTCAATTTAACTTATAGAGATTTTAAGAATGCTTATGAAAAGAAGCGTTTTCGTGTTTGTGACTTCATGGCACGTTAATAGTGTTTCTGAAAAGATTATTTATAGTGTTTTTTTTTAAATATAATGTTTGAACAACATCTTTGCTTTGAACAAGTAACATAATCTAGGTTTAATACATGTTTGAAAAAATAGATTTTAATAAATCTCTTTAACTTTAGTAAAAATGTTAATTTTACTATGAAAAAAATATGTCAAATTTCGCACAATTCTAATACTTTATCAATCATAAATGATGAGAATGTAAACAAATTGGCACATGACTGTTGCCGCGGACACTACTGAAATTTAACCGCATTTACATGATATAACAGTCATCATTTAGCGGAAACCTCCATGCAGTAGATCTGCCTAAAGTAAACTTAATTTATAGATTACGCTTGTTTGATGCTAACAAAAAAGTATCTAAAGACGGAATTTCATGTTTCATTTATTTACAACAATCAAAATAAACAAAAATGTTGTTCACATGTTTAAGTAACTTTGTCCTGAAACTTTGTAATTTTTTGAAGCAAGTAACATTTTCTTAGAGTAATTTTGTTTACCAATGTCTGATCCTTTGTTATTACACTGTAATAATTGTAACCCAATAAACATAGCAGATCATATATTCTATGTCAGATAATTTTTGTAATCACATTCCTTGAGGTTTTATTTTTCCTACTGTGGGTATTATCGTCATTCCCACTGGATTATGAGTGAAACGTTATAGACATTATTTACCTGCATAGATTGATACACATGCCTAATGGCAAAATCAGCTGATCACCATGTAATTTTATATAGGTATTTTCTAGTTACTTCTGACGTAAAAAGGTTGATGACCATCCTATAACCTCACATAACCTGTCCATTGTAAGATGTTACGTGAAATATAAGCGAAATGTCTGTCATTATACTTTTACTAATATTATCTGAAATAGAAATTTTTCGTCACTTTTCTGCTTGTTTTTACAGTGGCGTAGGTATAGCATATATGTTATAGGTACATTTGTTTATTCTGCTTTGCGATGTACAATCGATTTCCGCTGTGCGGCAAAACTTCCAACATTATGCGAAATTTGAACCACTCAAAATAATATTCAAAACTTTTTTTTAATGTGATTACATTTTTAATAAAATATTATTACATGGCTGTTTGGATCAGCTTTATTTGTCTCACAAGAGCTATTTAATTAATGTCAGTTGCCGTGAGCTAGGTTGGTATCCGGTAGATAATTTTGATTGGTTACAATGCAGTAGGTGGAGTCTCCTGGACAGAAGAATTGTATACGGCATCCATATTAGTACATTTTTTATTTTCTTCAGACGTAATAAGACGTATTTAATATTCAAATTTCAGAATCGGATCATACGATTTCTTGAGTTCAAATTAGATTTTCTTGAATACATAGAAATTTGATCTTAGTTAAAGTTCATCTCTGAATTTAAATATATTTCTCAATTTTAAATTAAACATTTTTATGTTTCCATTCTTCTTAGCATTGCCTTTTTTTCGTTGTCCTTATTTTTATAGTGCCAAAGTTTTATTTTTTGAATATTTAGTAACTTAGGAAATTTTTATGATAAACTTTTTAAATACTAGAATTATTTTTATTAAATAAACTTTGAATTAAAGTACTTTTTCAAAAATACTTTAATATTCTTTTTTATTCAGTAAATAAAAATCATATTTTTATAATAATTATATGTATATATAATTAAAAGTTTGCCATAAGGACAACCGCGGTATCATGTTGGCAGCGGGCGCTAATCTCAAAAACTGCACGCGCTCTTAGAGAAGTCGCCTCAAATTTTTAGCTGTAACCACGCCTCATGACCGTGAGATAGGTGGTTACAGTCTGTCACGAACTTATCGTTGATCCGGAAAAACTTTCTTGCACGCCAAGGCCATGGAGCGACCCAAGGATGATCGCCTTCTGCATTTTGACCGCAAGCGTTTTAGCATCTTGTTGACACGCAGGGCTGCTTTTCAGGCTATTCACCAGTGAAAGCTTGGAACCTCTAAGAGCGTCGATTATAAGGACGATTAGCTTAAAACAATACTCCGTTTATGACCGTAGCAACTCCCTCATAACTTATTATATATGTATATATTATATACTGTAACCCTCGAGTTACAAGGGTTGCCTGTAAATAGGCAAAAGTAGTATCTCCTGTGTGATCCTTCTGAAAAGTAGCATCTCACAGGAGAAACTTTATAGCACAAACTCCGGCTACTCCCTCTTAGACGACGTTGCGTAACATCGAGAAGGGAGAGCCAGAGTGAGACTATAAAAAGAGCAACCCGAACGAAAAACGGGATTCTGGATCTTGTAGCTGATAGGCACAGATCGCAGAAGCTAGTTGGTATTAGAAGCCCAGAGTCTAAACCCTCTGGAACTTGTCCGAGAACTTTCTTCTAAAAGAAATACAATTCTAATTTATTGGAATTGTATTTTGGTTAAGTTCTCTTTACGAGTGCCCAGGTGGACAATATCCCCTGACGCTGTCGCCAAAAGAAGCTTATTGCAGCGATCTTCTGCTCGTCAGAATTATAAAATCTTAGAACTTTTATTTTTCGAGCATTTCTATTTTTCGAGAGTTTACGAGCCTACGGTTCTTTTTAGGGTAAAAGTCCCTAAGTAAAAAATATTCGATAATAAAATTGTATTTCTCAGACTTAAGCCTCAAATTCTAAAAGAGATATTCTCTTCTATGGAAATTTACCTCCGCTTTCTGGAGCAACTACAGGCATAAAACCCTGTAAATTGGTCAACAGAATCGGAGGCTAAGTATTTACAATCTTCCCGCCAATTACCAGATCGTGTACAAGAGATTTAGAGCTGTAAACCTCTATACCCTGTTGCGAGCACATCTGCACATTGAAGGCAAGGAAAAGATAATATTGTCTAACGATTAGACGAGACCCGAGAGTCTCCTTAATCTTTGTACATTAAAAGGCTCGTAGACCCTAGCCCCTTACTTCCGCCCTCCAATTGAGGTGTAGTAACAATAGCGGCAGGCCATTAGACCGAGAGGCCCGAGACCCTCGTAGCGTGAGCGTGCAACCCAGGTAACCCTTATAGCACCTAGGGATTAGAGCCTGAGCGACAGGCGATATAAGAATAAAAGGCTCATAATCCCTATCTAGATTTTAACTTGAACATCTAACTTTTGAGTACGTGTCGTGCAAACCGTTTACGGTTTCACGACATCTATTTTTCCGGAATTTACCTAAAATAATCCTTGTCATGAATAAGAATTTGAATAAAGATTAAATTCGTAGTCGTCTGGTACGCAATTTACGCGTTATTTTATTGTTCTATTTAGAGAAACAACATATCGCTATTATTTAGAATAGGGACTAGAGAATTATATGAATCTCATTAGGGTAGCTCAGGTTTATATGAATAAACAACTATTATAATCTTATTCTTTCTCCAGAAGAAGCCCTTTTATTCAATAAAAATGTATTAAGATAAGTCTGGTTATTAGATTAACCCTTCTCAGTTAACAACGCCCCAAAAGTCGGCGGTTGCAATGCCTTATAACTTCATTCTCCTTGGCTATGATTTTTTTGTCAGCTGGTGCCGAAAATTCGATAATACAGCAATCTTGTTGCCGCATTGTGCCTTCGGATGTAGGTCGTTCCCGCATGAGTTGGTCAATACACAAGTATGTGTGCTACATGCTCGGGGTGTGCATGACACGCTGTGCTAACTATCATCGGGAATATCTTGGCTCAAAATGTGGCGACGTTATGCTAAAGTGGAAATGACACTGTTTTGAGATGCAGAAATGAAACCCTCCGTGCCCGACTTCAATCTGGATGGTTTAAGGAAAGCAAACGTTAGCTCACACGACGTCTACTGATCCTCCACATTTATATGGTAGATACCATGCGTTCTTCTGCCGAGGAGCTGTTCACGGAAGTTTTTCTCCTGTGCATTCTTGATCCGAGTTTTCAGGAATCAAAACTTGAGATATATAATGTCTGATGCATTTTTCTTACCCCTGATATTGAATTGAAGGCCAAGTGTTTCAGCAGCTTTCTCCGCCACTTTGTACAGAAACACTCCTTTCCCCCATCTCTTCGTGCTTCCTGACCATTTTAAGAAGAGTCTCCCGTCGGTTTGTGACTATATCTGCTGTAGTCAGAATAAGTTAATCCTGTTGTGAAGAGAGTTAATATTTAGTATTCCGCGACCACCTTGACGGCGTGAGATGTTGAGTCGCGGAACAGAAGACTTAAGGTGCACGCTTTTATTCATGTGCATAAGCTTTTGTGTCCCTATGTCAAGGGATCTGAGCTCATCTTCTGTGCATAGAACCACTCCAAATAGATACTTTTTTTCTCTCTGAGAGTCCGGAATACCCAATCTGCCAGAAGAGACGTTTGTACCTGCTTCGGAGAGTATCCTTTATAGCTGTCACATCCTGAATGCGGCTCTGTGGCACGCCCAGATATGTGTAAGTCTCTCCAGCTTTAAAGGTGTCGTATGGCACTTCCGTAGACGAGCTTAGGGTTTTCGAAGATTCCTTTAAGTTTTCATCGCTCCAAATAAACCGTGGTGCATTATTTTAACCAAAAATCCATTCCAGTATCCTTAGAGTATTCCTTGGCAATCTCTAGCGCCAGGTTTAGTCGCTCCTTATTTTTTGTATAGATCTTAAGATCATCCATGCAAAATATATGAGTGACCATTTCCACGTTGATCGCAAAAGTAACCTTCGGAATGGCGAATTGCGAGAGATAGTGGCAATAATGTGAGGCAAAAGAGGAGTGGGCTCGACAAAATAGACTCGACAAAACTTGCTTGATATCTGTCAGGCTTACGAAGAGTATCTCGATTCGTGAGATGTTTCGACTCTACAGATTCTGGATGCTGGCAGGTTTTATGAACACCGGATTTATTCGCAACTGCTCCGCCTGGTTTGAATGGGATATTTTCTTATTGTGACTCATTCATGGGAAGTCTCACATCAATAACCGATTCGTCCGTTTGAGACTCATTGTGACCTATACATTGGTTGCCTCATAGTCTGCAGTGAAACCGCTCTCTTCTTTTAAGAGTCTTTCTTCCAGATTACCTATGGTTTGACTCTCATGATCTACACTATCCCAAGCTGTCTTCAGATTATTATATTTAGAAGGAAGACTAGCTAGAATCTTTGCCGTTACAACTACATCTGAAATATTCTTACCTACATTGATCAAGCGTGCCGCCATGTTGTGCACTTTGGCCACTGCTGTACCACCGAGTCGGACGAGTTAATTCTGTACTCGTGGAACCTTTGAGTCAAAAGCAGCTTGTTCGATGCATATTTTCGCTAGTGGATACTGCCCAGCTTAGCCCACATCTCTCAGCCTGTCGTAAGTTTCAGGAGATACTCCAGATATGCTGGTTCTAGCGAAGACGAAATGAGAAACATGGCTTTCGTGGAACTTCGTGACGTGTCTCGCGGAAAAATCTTCCGACATTTTGCTTATCTTGTCATGCGATGAGGCTCTGGGGTACAAGAATCAAGTATTTTGATCATGGACTATGGTTCTTTTTAGCGTTAAACCCATTGAGCAAAATAGTAAACAGCATGTCTCATGGGTTCAGAATTCATTATAATGAGGATAGTCATCAAATGACCCATCCTCTGTACATGGATGACCTGAAGCTGTACGCTAGTTCAGCCAATGATATCCACATGGAGTTCGGACTAGATTAATGCAGAACAGTGCATTTAATTAGAGGGGAATTAGGGACTACAGAGTTGGAGAACGGATTCGAAAATGACATCGAGGCAATGGCTGCAGGTAAATCATATAAATATCTGGGCATTCTTGAATCTAAGGGTATTCAGCATATGTTAGTTAAGACAAGCCTAACGACTGCCTTCGCTACGAGACTCAAATTGATTATGAAGAGTTTTCTCAACTCGGAAAACTAAATCAGGGCAATGAACACATATGTCATCCCTGTCCTTACGTACTCCTTCGGGCTCATCAAATGGTCTAACACGGGCCTTGAAAAGTTAAACAGAATCTTCCGCGTAGAAATGACGAAGTACCGAATGTACCACAAAAATTCAGCGATTCAAAGGGTAGTTCTACCACGACATACAGGGGACAGGGGCGTTGCAGATGTCATAAAACTGTGTGAATCACAAGTTATACAGTTGCGAAACTACTGTAACAGAAAACGAAATGTTGCGCTTTACAGCATCATCTGTGAAGCGGATCTTGACAACACGCCCTTGAATTTTTCCTTAGATGGGGCTTTGAATATCAGGGAAGAAACCATGGAGGAATTAGTAGTACAATGGAGGGAGAAGGCTATCCTCGGCAAGCCCCCCAACACGTTAGATCAACATGAAGTGGATAGTGAGACATCTAATATTTGGCTAAGAAAGGGTGTTCTGTATCCCAAGACGGAAGGATTCATCATTACGATACAGGACAAGGTTGTCATCACTAGGAATTATCGCAAACACGTGTTACATCAAGACGTGGTAGACCGGGGCCGATTATGTAGAGATACCAACGAATACATCGAGCACATTATTTATGGCTGTCGCGTAATGGCTCAAAAAGAATTTCGGCACAGACTAATGATGTAGCGAGCATTATGCATCAAAAACTTACCCTAAATCTAGGACTTTTAAAATAATGGACCCCTTTGTATAGATACATTTCAATGACCGTTTTAGAAAGCGAAGATTATATCTTATATTGGGATGTTACTATCCAAACAGATCATTACATTTGGGCAAATCGACCTGATGTCGTGATGCAAGATAAAAAGTGTAGAAGAATCTACATCATCGACATTGCCTGTCCACTTAACCGAAATTTGCAGTCAGCCTATACAACCAAGATTCACAAACAGAGCTAGTTAAGACATGAAGTATATACAATATGCAGGAATGTGAATCATGCATCTATTCATCCCATCATGATTTCGGCTGCAAGCAGTGTGCACGCAAGATGCACTGAATATCTTGAACATTTAGGAGTCCGTAGTGTATTGGCATTAGCATAGAAGGCGGTTTTATTGAACTATCATATTGTAAGAAACTTTTTTGACCATCAGGAAGGAAGCGACTAAAAACCTGTGGAGTGGCAGATGGTAGCTCTAAGAAAGCATCCAGGGGTGACTGTTTTCACCTCAAACGCTCGCGGCCGCTCGTAATTATATACCCATAGCATAAGTGCAGGCGTTTTCAAGCATCGTATTGAATTAACTTATAACATTCGTATCTTATCAGTCACTTGACTTACTCCGTGGCTATGATGTATAACCAGGTTTACCCGAGTAAGAGTTTTCAATAAAATAATTTAATTCTATTTCAATATAATTTTTCTATATACCTTTACCGAGGTTGTAGGTCCCCCCATCGTGCACTTGACTGCAACCCAGTCCATCAATGATGGGATAAAAACCAGGCTTCGTCCAATATATCGGGGCAGACTGCTCTCATTAGATCACATGATTGAATTATAAAAATGCGTCCGTGACTGATGATATACCGGGTCATTTTGTCAGTTTGGATAAAAAATGCATATGGTTTGTGAAAAACATTTTTCTCGTTTCGCTATAGATGGCCCTGTAGTCGACAAAATTCAATTTTTCTTCATTTTACTGTTACTGAGAATACACGCTCACGATTCTGCAATACTCAAAATTAGTCTTAAAACAAACTGCTACTTTCAGCGTAAACTAGGAACAACGACGTGGACGTAGCAGTTTTCTGTTCCTTTCGGGGTGTTTGATTAAGGTGAGTCCCCTTATCCCTCACGATGCGGGGTGCTTGATTAACGTGATTAATTAAACTTGATTAACTACGCTGAGCGTAGAGATTGACAGCATTATCAAGATTTTTTCCAGCTTCTTCATACACCAGAACCATTTCAATTTTTTCTCGTACGGTTAGATACTCCATTGTAAAGCAGTATTCGGAATAATTTTTGATCTAACTAAAATGAGTTTTGTCTTAAATGTATTTTTTCTAATTTACTGTTTTTAAAGAAAGAAAAAATTAAACACTTTCGTAATGTTTCGATAGCCTCCGCAGACCTCAATCTACAATAATGCCAGAGCTATAATTTAGGACTATTCAGGAAACACTGTTAATGTAAACGTATTACTTAATAATTACTTCTCAAGAACGTGCATACGCTTTGGCTCTATTGCCCTTATTTTTAACCGACTTCCAAAAGAAGGAGGTTCGACCTATGTTGTTCGCGAAGTATTCTTTGTATGTACGAGTTTTTATTACACTCGTTCAAAGATTCTGTATCGATTGGAAAAATTCTTTTTTTCCGTGGTCAGTCAGGTCACAATGAAAATGGTGTGTCTTTAATTGTTAATGTATTGCAGAACCGTAATCGTACATTCTCAGTAACAGTAAAATGAAGAAAAATTGAATTCCGTCGATTACAGCGCCATCTATCGCGAAACGAGAAATTTTTTTTAGACAAATCATACGCATTTTTATCCAAAGAATCCGAATAGGCAATAAAAAATAGGGGTTCCCATTTAAGATTTCGAACTTGCCCCCACCCCCAGGATGCAGTGTGGGGGAGCCAATTTTAACATCAGTGTATGTACTCCTCAGAGTGATTAAATTTTGATTCATAACATTTTTTTATAGAGTGCCTATTTTTCGAGATATTTGAAAGTTTCCAGTTAAAAAAATCACCCGGTATATCGGGACAGTCCCGTGCAAACTATTCCAAAAATATAAGAATTCAACTTCAACCAAAAATGACTTCGGAATGTTGGACAGTAACCATCTTAAACCTGTGACAACATTTTAAATCCTTATAAATAGTATTATATAAAATGGTACCAAAATTTTACCAAAATGGTATATTATAAATATATATGGATCACGAAATCTGCTTTAGTATAAAAAATACTTGTCACGGAAATCTATCCTTCAAATTTTAATTACAAAATTTATTTTAATTTGAATACACACACCTTCTATTTTAATTGAAATTGAATTTTTATAGTTCAAGTAAACTCGAATTAGAGTTGTAGAATTTGACAATTGTCCATAAAAATTGCGCGTATTCTTATTACTTCATTACAATAAATAATGACATATGCCACATTTCTAAGAAAAAAATCTTTTTTTCTGTAATTATTATAAAACTTGCAATCAAGTATACTAATTGATTATTTCCTAAACCTTTTAAGCATTATATTGTATTTTAATTGTGTGAAATATATGACTATTATTAAATAAAACGTTTATATTTATTTAATTTTATTAAATAAAGCGTTTATATTTATTTTCATATTATATTTTATTTTTGGGAAGGATAATGTTTTCCAAGCCCGGCGGGAGGTATAATGACCGTGAAGGGCTAGGAACCAGTCGAAGGACAAGGACCTGCTTGACCTAGTCCTTAGACTGGCACTGGCAGTCTTTGCAGCCAAAGACTGCCTTCCGGTGAGCCCTGGTTTAGTGGGTACTACCATTTTTTTGATCGAGTCCCACACGCAGTGCGTCAATGCATTTTCACTGTCCCAAAAAAAAAAAATAAAAATTATATTGAAATCTTTTTGGACATTGTCGAAACATAACTTGTCGTTTATGTAAATGACTGCATAAGTCAAATGGGTTTTTAATGTTGTGTTACTATTTTGGTGAATTTTTGAATATTTCACATTAATTCGAATTTTTCTAACATTCCTTTATGATGTTAATGGACAGCCGCAATTGAACATTTTAGTTTGACATCAAGAGACCCGGTCGGGTCGAGAAGGCTAAGGTAGAACCGACCGAGACTCTATTCCCGAGTTGGAGCGTTTCTGTCGTT
Source organism: Druon quercuslanigerum (assembly GCA_010014905.2). Lineage (NCBI taxonomy): Eukaryota > Metazoa > Arthropoda > Insecta > Hymenoptera > Cynipidae > Druon > Druon quercuslanigerum. The sequence goes on from JAAAKG020137709.1 coordinate 12,719, forward strand.
ACCGACACTAATGTTATGGACTTATTCCGATGTTTTGATGAAAGCTTTTCAGTTTCATGGTATTCGACATGAAACTAGAATTTTTTTCTTGTATTTGTACCTAAACCCGATGCAAT
>JAAAKG020137710.1:416-12834 GCA_010014905.2 Druon quercuslanigerum
GTCACTTTGTTTTTGAAATCTACTAAGAATTTCTATGTGAAAACTCTTATATATGTTTATTTGTAAATTTACAATAAATGTTAAATATTTGAACAATTTTGATTAAAAATTAAGAGTTTGCATTTTTTCTATGAGTTTTTTTGTTTTTCAATGACATATGACAATCAATGACTTTTTTCTTAACTACTTAACAAGTCAATTTGTTTTCGGAGTCAACGAATAATGACTATTCAATGCATTTTTCTTTGTTGCTTAATAAATGTACAAGAACTACTAATTATTTTAATTATTTACTTTAAAAAATTAAGAGTTTTTCTTTTTTCTGCGAGTCACTTTGTTTTTGAAATCTACTAAGAATTTCTATGTGAAAACTCTTATATATGTTTATTTGTAAATTTACAATAACTGTTAAATATTTGAACAATTTTGATTAAAAATTAAGAGTTTGCATTTATTTCTAAGAGTCTGTTTGTTTCCAGAGTCACCTAAGAACGACTATTCAATGACTTTTTTCTTTATTGCTTAACAAATTTACAAGAATATTAATTATTTAAACAATTAAGAATAAAAAATTAGGATTTTGTATTTTTTCTGGGAGTCAATTTGATTAGGGGGTCAACTAAGAATGACTATTCAATTACTTTTTTCTTTGTTGCTATATTAAGGTACAAGAACTATTAATTAATTAAATAATTTTAATTAAAAATTATGAGTTTTTTTCTACGAATAGGCTTAATTTTGTTACATAGTTAACTAAGAATATCTTTTCGATAATTTGTTTCTATGTTGATTTGTAAATTTAGAAGAACTCTTAATTATTCAAAGCATTTAAATTAAAAAATTAGGAGTTTGCCCTTTATTCTACGAGTCAATTTGTTTACGGACCAACTTTGGATCATTTAAAAATACATTTAAAATTGTTACACAAATTAAAAAATATTGTAATTTTTTTTTCAAATTTAAAGGAAAATTCGATTTATTTCAAAAGTTATTTAGAAATTTTAGAAGTTTTAAAGAAATAGAAAATATTTCAGAACTTGACAAGATTGCCGAAAATTTATCAAATATTAATCTTTCAAGCTGAACTATACAAGTTCAACCAAAAAGTTCAATTTTCAACTAAAAAATATCAGTTTTCAACCGAGAACGTAACGTTTTTTCAGTTTAAAAATTCATTTTCTAAAAATAAAACAAGTTTTTAACCAAAATGATCAATTTTTCACACTTTCAGATAAAAAGAAGTTTTTAACCAAAAAAAAAGTATTTACGTTTTTAAACGAAGTGATGAATTTGTAACTAAGTTGATGATTTATTAACTAAAATTATTACATTTTTAAACGAAAAGATCAACTTTAAATCAACATGATTAACTTTTAACAAAAAAGCCTAGAAAATATTTTCAATTTAATTTAATCAAAAATATATATTTAAACTAAAATAATAGTATATGAACAAATAAAAAATAGATTATGTAGAGAATCATTTTCTAAACAATCTTTTTTTCGTTAAGAATATATTTTTCTGAAATAAAACATGTATTTTAAATATTATTAAAATTTTTCTGCGTTGTTTATGTTAAATTTAATTTTATTTTGAACTAGATGCTGACAGCCTTTTTGTTTAAATTTATATAATTAATTATTTTTTGATCTTTGTTATAAAGTTAAAGCTGAAAATTTCAGAAAAAACCCGTCACTTTCTATCATTGCTCTTAGAGGAAACAGTTTTAAAATATTAAATTGTTTAAACAATTATATTTGTTAGCTTGTCTAAAACCTAGATAAAACATTAAAAATTTCGCAAATTTCTAGAAATTATCGACATCGACATTATTAAAAACATGATAATTAGTTAAACAATTATGTTCGTTAATTTTTATTAACTGTTACGTCAATAAGTGTTGATAGTTATTAATAATAATAATTTTTTTAAATAATTAGGTTTGATAAATTCCATTATTAATTACCAGATTCTAAGTTAAAAGTAAACTAAAAAGATAATTAATTAACGAGAATATTATCAAAAATAATAATAAATTGTTTAAGCAATTTTTTTGTAACTGAAATTAATTATTACCTCAATACTCAATTTTTAAAAAATTAACTTTGTTACATTTCAATTATTATTACCGCACTGACTAAAAAGTGGAAAAAGTAAAAAATTTCAAAGAACACCCCTACTTTCTACCATTACTAAAGAGTAAAATGGTTTTGAACAATAATTTTTTAAACAATAAGTTTAATAAATGTAAGTAATAGTTATCAGACTCTAAAATAAGAGTCGACAAAAAAATGAATTTTTCTTGAAAAATTTTAAAGTTCTATAAATAATCAACGTCAATAATATTCAAAACATAATAATTGTTTAAACAATTAAGTTCGTCGAATTTTATTAACTGTTACCTCAATTAGTGAAAAATGGACAAACAGTTGAATATTTCAGAAAAAATCACAATTTCTAGCGTTATTTAAAGAGAAAATTATTAGCAATGATCAAAATTTTTTTAGGACCTTATGAAACCAACTTATGGGGTTGAGATCTTCTTTGTATTTTATGGCTGATTTTGAAAAAAAAAATGTTAATGTTCAATTTGATTCATCAAATATTGCTGATTCTGAATAAAATTTAAAAAAAAGTCTTTTTTACCTGAAATGCGCATTAAGCTTCATGGCACTTGCCCCGCATCAAAATATAATTTTTTGTCAAAAAAAAACTTCGGGCCGTATGCATACAAATTAAAAAAAATGCAATGCATTATTGGGCCACCATAGTATACACCCTCATGAATAAATTATTCGATTTAATAATTAATAATTTAAAAAAAATGTGAGTTACTTACTTCGAAGGCACAGAAGGCCAATAAGCAGAAAATCTTACACCTCATAATTAAATGTGTTGTTTAATTTGTTTAATTCGTACTTCCTGTAACAAAGATGAAACAGAAGTACTTTACCCTAATCTGAAAAGTCGTCTTTTTATTAGACGAAAATTTATTTATAAGACGAGACATAAAAAAATGAGGTCAAGGTATCGCTGGGTACGGTTATGCTGGATCAACGAAAATATGTTTTTTCTTATCATTGCTTAAACTGTTAGTTGACACACATTTTTCTAAGATATCATAATACCTCGGACACAGAAAAATGCCTATTTTCTTCATATTCTATTATTATCAATGTTTACTGTATGGCAAAATAAAGAATATTTTTGTCAAATTGTGACGCGGTTCACATGTTTATGATGCCATAAAAGCTGGTTCAAATTTCATGTGTGTTTATTTAAAAAGAAATTTGTTCTTGTCATTGAAAATTAAAAATTTATTTTCCCTCTAGGAACCCACCCAGTCAGAATGGTGAAGAAATTATCATCGAAATTTTGTCGGTTTTCGACTATGTTCATTGTGCTCCACAAATACTTTTTAAGTGAATATTTACTTCGATGTAACTAATTTTATCTAAATTCGTGGCAATGTTATAAAATCTGCGCTAATATCTGAAATATTTCATAAAGAAGCTAACCTTAGTTACTACAATATATTGAATAAATTATTCCATATTTCAAATTGGCCGCCAAACTCCTATTGGTTGTTCAAAAACCGCACTGCGCAAGCGCGGTATATAAGCGGCTTGGCAACCTTGATTTTAGATGTGTCGTGCTTCTAATTCATTATTACTAATTAAATATGCTTTGAACTGTGCCAGTAGAATTGAGTGCACAAGAGAAGAACAGTAAGCCGAAAAATAAACTGGCATACTGCATCTTTTTACTGGTTTTTACGATTGACATTTTCGCATTCGTCAAGTTTCCTGCATGTAGCTTGTGAAATGAATTGGTAAAGTCTGAGCTATTCGATATTGATATACACTGTAAAAATAAAAATGAAATTTGCATACGCTTGTAATTTTCTATGGGAAATTTTGTGCAATATTACCATATCGACAACATTAACTTTCCAATTTTTAGGTTAGGAATTTTGCGAGGGATTTGTAAAGTTACAACTCTACCGTGGGATTGGGAGATACCAGACTTCGACTGGATATCTTTTTCTGTCAGGTGAGATATTTTTTTCCCTGGATTAATTTCTTTAAAAATAAACCAATATTTTAGAAGAAATTTGATTTAAAAATTATATCCAATAAAAATTCCGCTCATTTGATCGTTCACAACTTCAGGTGAATTATACTTGAAAGTAAACTTCGCAAAGAAAGATTATAATTTTATCGTCAAGACAGTTCCAATTAATTATTTTTTTTACCTTTCATAAAACGTTTAGCTGAGTTATAATTAAGAAACATTATTAAATGGTTGTAGGAGCTTTTTTCGTCAAACATATTCACCTAAATTTTCTTCTTTTTCATTGTATTACTCATTAAATATTTTTAAAAGTGTCAATCAAATCATTCATAATTCTTTTTTTTGTAGACACATGAATGAAATCCTGTTTGGGATCCCATTTGAATTCTCATAATTTCTCCACTACTTTTGGTCGGAGTCCCTCGATTCAAGTCCAAGGCTAGAACCGAAGCCGTACTTAAATCGAGGTTCGAGTCTATTTTATACCATTTTCGCAACTCCGATAATTATAGAAACATTATTCTGAACCTAGAGACGCAAATTTCTTGGCAAATAATTGTAATTTAAAATAATAATTCAAAAAATTGCTGCTACCAATTCATTCTAGCACTAACTTTTTTTAAATAATGATGCAGGTTCAAATGCCTTGTTCAGCTTGACTAAGAATCGGTTTGAAGAATTATCAGCTTGAGTATCCATCAGCATGAATAAGCATCAGCTTTAATAAGCATTCTCTTTAGTAAGCTTCAGCTCAAATAAGCATCAGATTAACTAAGCATCAGTCTAAATAATCATCATCTTAAAGAAATATCAGCTTGAGTAAGCCTCAGCTTGAGTAAGCGTCAGCTTGAGCATGCATCAGCTTGAATGAATATGAAATTGAGCCACCAAATATTAGGAACCGTCCATTAACTACGTTACAAATTTAAGAAGGGAGTTACTTTTAGTAACATGGAAGAGAGGGGAGAGTGAGTGGAAATAACTTGACGAACTTAGATATCATTTAGTACATTTCCAAAAGATAAATTTATAAACATGATTTTTTTCCTCTGCTTTTTAGAAACGTAGCCTTCCTTCCATTTTTCTCGGGTTTTCACTAAAATAAGAATTAAATTTATTAATTTAATTCTTAACTCAACAAGAAAAAGCAACTGCTTTTTGTTAAAATGTTTGCTATTATATTTTTCGTTCAGAAATCATCTGGTTTGGTTGAAAATTCTAGTATTTTGTTAAAAATTGTATTATTTTGTTTTAAGTGCAACTTATTTATTAAAAAGTCATATTGTTTGTTCAGGAATTCAGCTACTAATTATTTGAAGGCGGAATTACTTTGTTAGAAAATTATTTTTTTGTGTTATGGAATCCATATCCTTAATTGAACTATTAACCAATCTACATAGTTTTAGAAAATTAATTTTCGGGGATGAAAAATCATCTTTTGGGTTGAAATTTTGTTTGAAAATACATTTTTTATAGATTTATCATTTTAGTTAAAAATTCATTTCTTCGGTTCTAAATATAACAATTTTGTAGAAAATTCGTTGTTTTTTGTTATTTGAGAATAAATTTCTATAACTAACAAATTAACATATTCATTTTTGGTTAAAAATTTATATTTCTTATTTAAAATTGATCTTTTCTAGAATTCCAGCATATTTATAAATAAAGATTTGGCATCTAGAGAGACTATTTTCTAATTTTTAGGGATTGAAATATTTTGTTATACGCGACTCGCATAGGGCGAGATTCCTTCTCGCATACGACGTTTATCCATTTGGTGGACAACCTTTTTAGATATAAGAGTATTCGACTCTAAAAAAAGTGAGAGAGAAAGAAGAGATAGAGAGCGAAACACTATTTCCCGCGATTATAACTCAAGCGCGCGCATCTCCCACCACTCGATGCTTTCCCACTCTGGCCAACTCTTGTGCGGCACGGTTTGTTTAAAAAGACGCGCTCCGCCACGTAACAGCAGTACGATTAGGGCTGGAAATCCGCTCTGATCAACAAGGCTAATGACTGGACCGCTGATAGCTGATTTCAACCTCCCCAGGCAAGAATACCGCTCGGGCTAGACCAACTTGTTACGAAACGCAAGCATCAACCAAAACTTGTTCCCCCTCTCTCTCACTCCCACGGCTGGACATCCGCTCTGGGCAACCATGCATGATTCGCGTACGCCCCGCACGCTTCATGCGGCAGAGCTAACTGACTCACGAAATAACTGACACACGGCGAAATAATAGACAGTGTTCAGTAAAAGAAAAGAAAAGAAACCTTGTGATTCAAGGAAATTACTTATTATATACCTACTTCCTATGTTTAATCCTTTTTCCTCCTTTTACGGGTCGGCTGGCATTCCAGCTCATCTGTTTCGCTGGTACGGCTGGCATCCCAGCTGTACTCGGCTGGATCGTAACCCTAATTTTCCCCCTTTTTTTTACCATGGACGGGCACCAAGCATGAAAGTATTTGATCAAAACACCAGGCTGTACTAGGATGGCCCGACTGGACCAATTCCTGGCCAAAACACAACGCCACCTTGGTCAAGACTCCCTCTCTTTCTATCTTTCGAGATAGTCCTTGAGTTAACCAGCCTTTACGTGGCCCTAGCAACGACTTTTTTTACTCCCTCTGGCGCAACTCCTCAGCTATTTACGGTGGAATTTGAAACTATTTGTATGAATTGTACTTTAGAAGTGTAATATTACCACATTGAGGAGCGAACCCTAAGTTACCAACGCTCAGTGTGGTAATTTTCAACCACTTTTTTTTGCAGTGTGTCATAAAGAACAAAAACCTGTTTACTAAAACTCTAATAGTACTTATTTGATCTAACAATTTTAACGACACATGCAAGGAAAATTACATACATCACCACATAGAAAAGTTTTTTCCTAATAATTTAACGAATATACTTTATCTTTAAAAATTCTTTTCTACTAGGTATTAATTTACTCTCATATCATGTATTCCTGATGAGGCTTGGTGTCACCAAGCAAAAGCTTGTTTAAAAAAAAACCACGATACCATGACTAGTAGATCAACAACGTTTTCCACCGAGCCAATATTATTATCTCGCGCTAGTCAAAAAATAACTACATCTTCAATAAAGAAGTAAAAAATTATTCTAAAAAATTTTAATTTTTTTATTTGTTTCTATTAATTCATTTCCCATTTAAGTTTTCTAATAACATTTATTTCACCAAAAAATTTTTTAATAATTTCCTTAAATTTCGGGGCAAATAAAAAAACCCGGTAAAAAAGATTTAGAAAGATATCTGTGATAATTAAAAATGACTATTTATTCAAAAAAGGTTATTTCTAACAGAATAATTGAAAATATTTTAAAACATTCCAAATGATTTAAAAAATCATCAAAAGAGGATCTGAAAGATTTTAATGCCATATTTTTAATTAGGCCGAATTTCTTATAATTTTCAGGCGAAATTCAATTCGTATTCTTAAGATATTTAAAAAATTCAAAAGATTTAAAAAGATTAAAAAATAATAAAAATGAAAATTTAGATTTCTGAATATTTCGTATTGAAAATTTTAATTTAGATTCCCAAGAAAATTTTGAATGTTTTTTTTTGTATTAAAGCTTTATGTACTTTAAGATTTGATATTGTTTTTGTTATAAAATTAAAATGCTTTTGGAATGAAATATTAAATATTATGTTTTACTTTGGGAATTCACATTTTTTGTTTGAAATGTCAAATAGTACTATTTTTGTTGGGAATTGATGTTTTTTGGTTGAAAATAGTTTAAAATAGTTTAAAATTCATCAGCGTAAGTTGAAGATTAAATGTTTATTAAATCCCTGTATTTTATTGGTTACTATTTTGGTAGTATATTTTGCTACAATTTGGTATTCATCATTACAGTTGAAATTTTTTAAAGTTTCAATTATTTTGTTCAAAATTATGTTCGCTGGTTAAAAATTAATGGTTTTAACTGAACATTAAACTCATAAATGTTTAGTTCAAAATTCATCGTCTTAAGTTGAATTCCTGTATTTTATTGAAAATTTGAATTTTGTTGGAGAATATTTATTCTTCTTAGCGACTAATTTATCTTTTTATTTAAAAATTTTGTTTGAAAAATCATATTTTTCTTTGAAAATTGATTTTTTGCTCAAAAATTCATTTTTTTATTTTTATAATGAATTTTTCTAACTGAAAACGTAACTGTTTCATTTTTTGTTAAAAACGTATCTTCATGGATAGAAATTTAATTTTCTTATTAGGAATTAAACTATTTTAATATAAAAGAAAATTTTAATATTTTATTTTTGGTAAAAAATGTGTCTTTTATATTTAAAGAATCATATATTTGGTTAATTCACTGTAACTATTCCATTTTTAGAGTAAAATTTGGTCTTTTTTGTAGAAATTTATCCTTTTCGGTTGAAAAAATTATTAAAATTTGATAAAAACTAATTTTTTTTGTATCAAATCTACATTTATAACTGCCATTTAAAATATGCTATTTTTCTGTTTTAAATTATTCATTTTTAGATGAAAAAGTATTTATTTTATTGAAATATCAAATATTAAGCTTTTTTTGGAAGTTCATCTTTTTTTGGTAAACAGTTAAAATTTAGTTGGAAATAAAATTGCTATGTTAGAAATTTATATATTTGGTGGATGAGTCATCATTATAGTAGAAAAAATTTTTTTTTTGTTAACTATTTTTTTGAAAATTATGTTTTCTGATTGAAAAGTAATTGTTTTAACTGAAATTTTTACTCGTTTATGTTTCTTACAAAATTCATCGTCTTAAGTTGAAAATTCTCCCTTATTCTCCCTTATTTAATTAAAAATTTGAATTTTTTAGAGAATCTTTAATCTCTTTAGTTACTAATTAATCCTTTTTTAAATTCCTTTAAAAAATCATATTTTTTGATGAAAATTCGTGTTTTTTATTAGAAATTCATCTATTTTGATAAAAAAATTCATTTTTCTGGTTACAAATTGACTTTTTGCTTTAAAATTCGTTTTTTTTTCTGTTTAAATTAATTTTTTAACTGAAAACGTAACTGTTTAATTTTTTGTCGAAAATTTATCTTTATAGATAGAAACTTAATCTTTTTGGTTAAAAAATTTCAATTTTTGAATGAAAATTTATCTGTTTCAGGTGAACATTCAACTTTTTTTTAAATAGAAAAGTACTCGGATTAGTTAAAACTTCCTGCTTTTTGTTAAAAATGCGTATCTTTTTTGGTTGAAAATTTATTTTAATACAACTAAAAAATTTTAATATTTTTTTTGGGAGAAAATTGGTCTTTTTAGTTACAAAAACATGTATTTGGTTAATTCACTGTAATTATTTGCTTTAAACAAAATTCAATTATTCTATTATTTATTAAGAAATTACTTCTTTAGTTGAAAAAAACTATTTATTTGATTTTGTTTTGTTTATAAAAAATCATCTTTTGAGTTGATAATTCGACAATTTAGTTAAAATTCATATTTTGTATGCAGATTTAGCATTTTTATTAAAAATTAATTTCTTAGGTTGAAAATTCGTTTTTTTCAGTTGAAAGTTAATTTTTTTCATTAATAAAATTTGATAAAAAACAATTTTTTGTTGTAAGTGCAATTTAAAATATGCTATTTTTTGTTTTTTATTTACTTATTTTTAGTTGAAAAGGAGGTTCAAAATATTCAGAATATTAAGCTAAGGAAATTGTTTGACATTGGAATAATTTAATTATCAGGAAACATTTTTTTTTAATTTGGAGTAAAAATAATAATTGATTATTACAATAGTCCAGAATAAAAGTTGGTTTATTGAGAAAGAAAAAAAAATAGTCAGAAGTGGGATTTGAACCCACGCCCTCATAGAGGACCAGAATGCCCAGAACTCAGCAATCAGCTGAGAAGGTTGTAGCCTTGAGTCTGGCGCCTTAGACCGCTCGGCCATTAAATTTTCTTAGGAATCGAAATCAAACTTTTCAATCTCGATATCTTTAAAAATCGACACTTTTATTTGCATGATTTTTTAATCTTCTCAAAAATCATGAAAGTTCTGAATATCTTTCAAAATTATTCGAATTTATCCTCAAAATTTGAAGAAATTCTGCAAATTTTTAAATGCTTTAAAATATTTTTAATTATTCATTAAAAATCAAACGTTTTTAATAAATGGTATTTGAATTGTTTTTATACTTCTTCATAAATCTTTAAACTATTCGATTTTTTCCAAAATTTTCTAATCTGTCCAAGTAAAAAAATTTTACATTACAATTTTCTACCCTATTTTCCGAAATCTTGGGAAACTATTAGGAATGTTTGCTTCATAAAAAATTTTTTGTAAAAATTAATTTTTTGAAAAAAATATGTAAATTTTTCCCAGAAAATATAGGAACTGTTTTTTTTAATTTTTCACTTTAATTATTCAAATATTTTATTAACAAATAAATATTTTTATTATTTTAATATTTTCAATTGTTAAATAATTTTTATTAATTATTTACTTATTTACCGAAAGTTGTTCGAAAATCTGAAGCTAAACTTCTAAGGACAAATTATTATTTTTTAAATAACACATTTCCTGTAAAAACACTAACCTACTCTATTATTTTTGAAATATTGTAAATATTTTTTGAACTATGAATTTTTTATTACAAATAGAAATCTTTCATGAAAATGCTAACTTAATATAACAAAAAATCCTCTTTTGAATCTTATTCATACATTCTCATGTAAAAATTTACAAATTGGGGGGCGGGGAGGAATGTTACCCCACAAGTTGTGTTCAAAAATTTTATATACGGATATTTATAGTATTTAAAAAGTGTAAAAATTTATCCTGATGACTTTTTTCATAAAACCAAACATTAACAGAGTTAAAGCATTTCAAAAACCAAAACAGCATGAAAATTACCATTTTAAGGTATATGCACGATATAAAAAAAGTCAGCAAAATAAAAACGTTGATTTTCGAATGCCCTACAAGATTATCATAAGAACATTTTGAGTTTTCTTGAAAAATCAAAACTTCAACTTTTGAAGGCATGAAAAATAACGAAAAATCCAAAAATTACCATTTTTGTTCTAAAATTTTACATTACTCCCCCCCCCCCCCATTACCACAAGTGCAATATAGAACACGTTGCGGTAGAAAATTTAGTTTTCAAAGTCTGGGTCACTGAGGCTAGGTATATAATTTAGAAGTTCAAAAACTGTCAGGCTGCTCTGTAGACTGCATGTATAACTTTTGAATCGTTTAAATGAAATAAGAAATGAGCCGAAGGAGCTTTAACAAAAGAGAATTCACAATCAAAAAATAACAGGTGTCTATGCTTTGACCTTTAGTTTGAAAAATGCTGTGCCAGAACCAATCGATTGATAAAAAGTATTAACATAAGGTAACATGATTCCAAAAGTGTCATTCTTCTTTAAAATCTATACCTATTTAAAGTAAAAACTTATTGGATTTAAACCCCAAGATTTTTGTTTAAAAAGAGGAATGTCAGGTAAAAATTATGAATGTAACTTTAAATTGTAAAATTGGACAAATTCTGTAAAATATAGTAAAATGTATAAGGATAGAATTTTTGGTTTGAAAAAAAGTTCCCAGGCTGAGGTACAGAAACTAATATTAAAAACTTTTAATAAAATAGAAGTTAGTACAATATATAAAGTTTTGTGTGTTGCTCACTTCTTACATAGATTCACCTCTGCATAGTTTATCACAATATCTAAACACAATTCTTAAAGAAATTTATAGCAGTTGGAAACTTGTTGAAAAAATTAAACGTCTAGATGTTTCTGATGACCATGCTGTTGTATCACTTGATATATCACTTCATATATATCAAACAAACTGGAATAAAATTAAAAATTACACAAAACTTAACTTTTACCAATTTGACGAGGCTATTAGGTTTGTCTTTAATAATGCTTATTTCCAATAAAATTAAAAAATGTATGAACAAAAATTTGGAACACCCATGGGATCACCCATTTCCACAATGTTAGCTGAAATGATCATGCAAGACATAGAAGAAAAAATTATCAAAAATCCAATCTGTAAAATTTTGTTTCATTTTCGTTACGTAGACGATACACTAGTATGTCTACCAAAAATCATATGAAATCAATAAAAATTGTTATTTAAACATTTATATAACACTGAAAAAAATATGAGACTGCCTCTGTATTTTTCAAAAGCTATCTAATTTTAGAGAGTTCCTCTCATACACATATCTGCAACGATTAATAACGCACTTATTAATTTATCTGAAGCTTTTTCTAAAGTTCCTTTTCATACTCGTTACACATAATAAACACATGCTTTTTCTTTTTTGTTTCAATTTAAATACTTATTTACAAG